>JBBPBX010026829.1:0-33534 GCA_038048925.1 Garcialebias charrua | reverse complement strand
TCATGTTTTTCTTACTTCACTCTCTCCTCAGTCTGCCTTCTCCAGTCCTCAATCTTAATCACTCTAGACTGTTTCTCAACAGCCACCAGCCAAGCTGCACTCATTACTCACCCTCCCCTCTGTCATATAAAAAGCCTTCTCTTCCATTCATTCCTCGTCCGGTCATTGTTCTGTGTTCACTCAGACGTCCTGGTCCTCCTCCTGCATTCTCTGATGTCCTACACAGTCTTGTTCCTGTCCTGTATACCAGAGTAAGTTCTTGCTGCCCTGACAACATTTTTTTTAGTTTGTTTAAAATAAATAATTAATATTTTAAACCCCTGCCTCGTTCACTGTCTGCCTGCAAATGGGTCTAAAACAAGAGGATTGTGACAAAATGATGAGCAGATGAGTGATGAACTGGATACAGGAAAAAAAATGGAAAACTAGAAAATAAATCGATGCTACAATAAAGCAAAAACACAACAATGAAGAGATTACAAAATACAATATTTCAGAAAACCCTGAAAATAAAGATTCAAGATGGTAAACAGGAAAAATGACAAAATCATCATTAAACCCAGGAAGCTGACAGGAAGTTGCCATTCTGGACATTAGTTGCTGATTTCAGCTTGTTTGGAGCTTATTAATTCTAAACACGATTTCATCCATCCATCCATGATCTTACCCTGCTTCTTCCTTGTCAGGTCACGGGGGTCACTGTTGCCCATGTCCAGCTATCACGGTGTGAGAAGCGGGTGACACCCTGGACAGGTTTCAAGTCCATCACTCTCTCGTTTTTCTCAGTTTTTAAATTAAAATATATTTATTACAATCCATTACATACAAAACTAACAACCAATTAAAGTGTTTTAATAATTTAATGTTTACCGTATTTTCTGCTGTATAGGTCTGGTGTATAGGTCGCATTGTCCAATTATCACCAATAGATTGGAAAAATCCCTAGATAGGTTAAACCGTTGTATAGGTCGCACATACGTTTAGCTCTGCTGTAAATGTCTGCCACAGGAGTGCCTAAAGACGCCTTATCATAGACGGCCGACTCTTCACTGCCTGCAGACATCTCATCATCTACGGTCGTCTCTTTGCCACCTTCTTCACCACCTGTAAACGTCTCATCATTGACGGCCGACTCGTCGCCGCTTGCAGACGTCTCATCGACGGCTGACTCGCCACCTGCAGACGTCTAATCGACGGCCGATTTGCCGCCTGCAGATGTCTCATCGATGGTCGACTCGCCGCCTGCAGACGTCTCATCGACGGCCGACTAACCGCCTGCAGACGTCTCATCGACGGCCGACTCGCCACCTGCAGACGCCTCATAGTCCGGCCGACTCGCCGCCTGCAAACGTCTCATCATTGACGGCCGACTCGTCGCCGCTTGCATACGTCTCATCGACGGCCGACTCGCCGCCTGCAGACGTCTCATCGATAGCCGACTCGCTTTTTGCAGACGTCTCATCGACGGCCGACTCGCCGCCTGCAGACGTCTCATCGACGGTCGACTCGCCGCCTGGAGAGGTCTCATCAACGGCCGACTCGTCGCTTGCAGACGTCTCATCGACGGCCGACTCGTCGCCTGTAGACATCTCATTGACGACCGACTCGCCGACTGCAGACGTCCCATGACCTGATTCTGCGCCCTACTCCTCGACGGCGCCCGACAACGTCTCATCGCCCATCTTAGAGCCCGACTCCTTGACGGCGCCTAATGACGTTCCATCGCCCGTCTCGGTGCCAGACTCCTCGACGGCGCCCAACGTCATTTTATCACCCGTCTTGGCGCCCGACTATTCTTCATCGGCGCCCAATTCCTCTTCGGCGGTGCCCGACAACTCCTTATCGCCGGCGTCTGACTACGTATCAGCGCCTGACAACTCCTTATCGCTGGCGCCCGACGACTACACTTTGCCGGCACCTGACTCTACATTGACGCCTGATGACTGCTCTTCGCTGACGCCCGACATGCCGACGTCGGTTACAGACTCATCACCCGACTTGGTGCCTGACGACGTTCTCCAGCCTGCTGGATGGCCTAACGGCCACCCGTCTGACGTTCATGGCAGACATTTGCAACAGAGCGAAACACCTACGTTTAGCTCTTTTGCAAATGTCTGCCACAGGAGTGCCTAAAAACACCTCATAATCGACGGCCGACTCTTCGCCGCCAGCAGACATCTCATCATCTACGGCAGACTCTTCGCCACCTGCAAACGTCTCATCATTGACAGCCGACTCGTGCCGCTTGCAGACGTCTCATCGACGGCCGACTCGCTGCCTGCAGACGTCTCATCGATGGCCGACTCACTTTCTGCAGATGTCTCATCGACGGCCGACTCGCCACCTACAGACGTCTCATCCATGGCTGAATCGCCGCCTGCAAAGGTCTCATAAACGGCCGACTCGTCGCCTGCAGACGTCTCATCGACGGCCTACTAGCCGCCTTCAGACGTCTCATCGACGGCCGACTCGACGCCTGGAGACGTCTCATCGACGGCCGACTCGCCGCCTGCAGACGTCTCATCGACGGCCGACTCGCCGCCTGCAGACGTCTCATCGACGACCGACTCGCCGACTTCAGAAGTCTCATCACCTGATTCTGCACCCTACTCCTCGACGGCGCCCAATGACGTCTCATCGCCGGTCTCGGCGCCCGACTCCTCGATGGCGCCCGACGATGTCTCATTGCCCGTCTTACCGCCCGACTCCTCAAAGGCGGTGCCCAACGACGTTCCATCGCCTGTCTCGGTGCCAGACTCCTCGACGGCGCCCAACGTCATTTTATCACCCTTCTCGGTGCCCGACTATTCTTCGTCGGCGCCAGATTCCTCTTCGGCGGTGCCCGACAACTCCTTCTCGCCGGCGTCTGACTCCATATCAGCGCCCGACAACTCCTTATCGCGACGCCTGACGACACCACTTTGCCGGCGCCCGACTCTGCATTGACGCACGATGATTGCTCTTCGCCGGCGCCCAACTCGCCGACGCCGGCTACAGACTCATCGCCCGACTTGGTGCCTATTGACGTTCTCCAACCTGCTGGATTGCCTCACGGCCACCCGTCTGACGTTCTCCGGCCTGCTGGACGGCCTCACGGCCACTCGCCTGACGTGCCCCGGCCTGCTGGATGGCCTCACGGCCGCCCGCCTAACCTCTTAGGTGTAGATGTGGTTTCCCTTCTTTTCTGTTTTTTCAGTCTCCTACCTGTCGGCCTTGTTTTAGGGGTTCCGTATTTTTGTGCCCTCCCCCCGTCTCCTCCCCCCTCCCTCCCTGGTTATGTGGGGGCCCATCTTGGGGGTGTCAGGTGCCACCCTTGAGGGAGGGGTTATGACAGGCTCTGTTCCTGTCATGTTTTTCTTACTTCACTCTCTCCTCAGTCTGCCTTCTCCAGTCCTCAATCTTAATCACTCTCAATTGTTTCTCATCAGCCACCAGCCAAGCTGCACTCATTACTCACCCTCCCCTCTGTCATATAAAAAGCCTTCTCTTTCATTCATTCCTCGTCCGGTCATTGTTCTGTGTTCACTCAGACGTCCTGGTCCTCTTCCTGCGTTCTCTGATGTCCTATACAGTCTTGTTCCTGTCCCGTTTGCCAGAGTAAGTTTTTGCTGCCCCGACTAACATTTTGTTTAGTTTGTTAAAAATAAATAATTAATATTTTAAACCCCTGCCTTGTTCACTGTCTGCCTGCAAATGGGTCTAAAACAAGAGGATTGTGACAAAATGATGAGCAGATGAGTGATGAACTGGATCCAGGATAAAAAATATGGAAAACTAGAAAATAAATCGATGCTACAATACAGCAAAAACACAACAATGAAGAGAATACAAAATAAAATATTTCAGAAAACCCTGAATATAAAGATGCAAGAAGGTAAACAGGAAAAATGACAAAATCATCATTAAACCCAGGACACTGACAGGAAGTTGCCATTCTGGACATTAGTTGCTGATTTCAGCTTGTTTGGAGCTTATTAATTCTAAAGGCTGGGATATAGCTGCGCGCTGGCGCGAGCGCAGCGCGAGCGCAGCGCGAGCGCGGCGCCCCGCTGTGCGAGCGCCGTGTGTGCGCCGCTGCACAAGCCCTTTGAACATTCGCGCGAACGCGCCAAGCTCTTTTTTTTACGACTGCGCACGCTTGCGCGGTGTCTCACAATAAACTGCCCTGGTGGCGGACTGTTTTGTATGACACACAAATTAATTAAATTCCTCTTCTTTATCGCTGATCGGGCCTTTTCTTTTGTTTTTTTGCCTGAAGTCAAGTAATCACTTCATCCTCCGTTCACTGCATGACAAATGAATGATATCATGTCCTACCTGGCAGCGCGATGTTTTAACTATTTCCTGGTGGACTGTGAGCTGCTGGAATAGTGCTCCCTGTTTTTATTTTTATTTTTTAGAAGTTTATATTAACATATAAAGTTAGAAAGACCGCAGCAGCAGCAATGGAGCGAACAGCTGCTCGTCTGGAGCAAAGCCAGCTGAGCTGTCAATCATTTCAGTAGGCGTGTCAGCAAGTGACCAATCAGCGACCTGCTCTGCGCGCAGCTGATCACATTACAACAAGGATTTGGAGCGAGAACGCGAGCATTTAATGTGAGAAAAAAAAGCAGAGCTCTGCCCTGAACGGGTGCGCACAGAATGCGCGCGTAGAGCAGCGTATATGGAGAACNGTTAATGACAGATAAACTGTCTCAAACTGAGACAGGTAATGCAACAAGCAAAACTCACAACAAAGAGCAGATCCGAGAGCTGCTCAGAAAATGTCACGGTGTGATTCCACAAAAACAAACTTTGCATGAATAAAAACCTGTTGTATATAAAAACTTTTTTTCTTTTTGTCCTCTGCAGCTAATCCTACTGATAGGGTGTTACTGAAGCTGGTCCTGAGTCTGCTGCAGCTCTGCAAACTAGCTGCCAGTCATCCTGGAGGAAATGACATTTTAGGTACACAATGTGTTAGTTGTTTAAAAAATGTCCACCCTCTTTCAGTCCATTTCAGGCTTTAATGTTTCAAGACATAATAAAAATGATCTGGTCATTAACAGGTTCTTAATACTGCAAATGCTGCACCAATCCGTCTGTCAAGCTCACGCTCCATTCTTCCGTCACTCGTGACCAGAACCCCACACTGAAGTTGACAGCCACACTTACCGGTACGATAGCTGTTAGGTGCAACTGTATTTATTTTTTATACTTTGAGTAGCAAACTTGGAGTCTTATTTTAAACTTTGTGATGCAAAAAATGACAATGTTTACTAATCTTTTCATTTTTTTAAGGTACAGATGAGTGAATAGTTCGTAGACCCGGGTCCAGTCTCAGATCCGGAGGGGTTGGCTGCTCCAGTCGGATGGTCCCACATGATGAGAAATCTGTTCATTTGTTTAAAATCAGAAACTGCGCTCGGATGCATCGTTTCTTGTTGAAGAGTGTTTTGATTAATCATTTCATTAAAATATATAAAATCACCCACAGTTCTCATATTGTATTCAGTTTAAATTGTTTTGAATTTATAATTATAGCTTTTATTCTGAACTTTATCAGTCTACTACTGGAGGATGAACAGGAACATGCATGTTTTTATGTTTTGTACATGTTAATAATTAACACTAAACTGGTAAGTTAAGTTGCCAATTAAGAACAATCACTACATGTAGGTTTTATTTATGTGCAGTAGAACTTCTCATTATTGGACATTAAACAACAACTTAATTATTGAAATAAACAAGGTGAAACTTGGTACAACTGTTTTATTCAAACTAAAGGTAAGCACACGTTCATTTAGCAATGTGTGTTTTCACAGCAACACCAAATGTATTTGAAAAGCAGATTCATCCATCTTTCATCCATCCAGCTTCATCGATCTCCTGGGACTCAGCATCTTACACAGAAAGAGAAAACAAAATGCTTTCAGGGTTTAAAGCAATATTTAACTAATGGATTACGGTAAAAGGAGTTACCAAATTGTAACTTTTCACCACTAACTTTATTAACAAAGGCAAATCACAGTGGAAAATAAATATCTGACATTTACTGAGAAACGTTAATACTATGACTGAGAAATAATTATAAATAATTTATTTTGTTAACACTAATTTAAGTATGAAAGGCAGTCATAGGCTAAATAAATAATGTAATGTGAGAAATATCAGCCATCCTTACTAACAAGCTCATCAGTTAAGCTGAAGCAACGATCTTTAATATCTATGCTTTAAAGTAGCACAGATAAAAAAATAAAAAAGTAGCACAGATTAGCATAGCCGATGTAGCTTTTACTAAAGTACACATGGCTGATATTTACTGTGGCACAAGTTACATTAGCTAAGCTATTCTTTGTTATGTTAAAAATCGGTTATATTTACTGTAGCTCAAGCTACGTAGCTTAGCACGCAGTAAACAACACCATTAGCAAAGAGCTAGCTTAGCTGCTATAGCTACGAGGGACGTCACATCTACGTGTAATCACTTACTCTGCCATTCACCAGAACTGTTATTAACATGAAGACAGCAATGACGAGCTCTGGACGTCCTTCACAACTCTGTTACTGGATCTTAAGCATCCATCCATGAATTTAAAGCTGCGAATCTGCTCCGTTGTGGACACTCAGAGTAACTTCTTCGTGACAACTTTTTGCCCTTCTCCACCAGGGGGCAATACCGCTTCGTCTGACATGATTTATTTCTCCAACTCACAACTTGTTGCCCTTCTCCACCAGGGGGCAGTACCGCTTCGTCTGACATTTATTCCTCCAACTCAACTCCAACCACAGCGCCTTGGTCAAGAGTAGCTCTGGTTGCTCGCGTCGGTTTATCCTACTAAAATGGCGGAAATTCCAGAATTCTAGAATTCTAGTCACGTGTGTGGGAACTATGTATTGAAACTAGACAACACAAAAACAGACATAACTCAATCAATTTGGCAAATATTGAGCTGAAATTTCAAATGGTAGTAGCTGAGAGTCGTTCCCAGCATTTCCTCTGAATGTGTCGAGATATGATATAAGCGTGCCCAATGAATTACTTCCAAGGGCACCAAAATGGCCACGCCATTTTTCAAGATGTGATGATCTTAGGTTATATCCACACTGCAGGTATGAGTGGTCCAGTTAGATTTTCTTTGCCCATATTCAACTCATACTGGACTTTTAATGGCAAATCGTGTGTGACTAATTCAATACTTTCTAATCTGACCCAAGTCTTTTTCATATGTGGTGCCAAATTGGATACATATCCACTTTTATTAATTAGTTTATTAATTGATTAGTTATTAGTTCCAAGATGGCCGCGCTCAGCTGAGTCGCAGCTTCACAGACTCCCAATGAACTCAATCTTTTTCTGTTCTTGTTGTTTTTGTTGTAACTTTTTTTGGCATCTACAACGCACATCTGCAGTACGGGTATGACCGTGACACATGTGGAGTTTTCTGTGTCAGTGCCTTGCCATCGTGCCATCGTGGTTCAATCCTTCCAGCCTCGGGCTCAGGCCTGTCATGGCGGCTGTCTCCACGATCCTCCATCTGCCTACATGGACCGAACTCTACGGACACGTTCAGTTCCGCGGGGAAACCTGGATGTTCTCCGTCTGCCGGACCCTGTTCTGGAGGGCAGTCTGGGAGGCAGCTGCTAGTGTCCTAATTATAATCATGCTGCTGAAGGGACCTGCTAACTACGCTAACAACACCACACCGCTAACCGAACCATGCCGCTAACAGTACCATGGTGCTAACTGGACCATGTTGCTAAGATAACCTCACTGTCATCAGAGCCACTCTGCCAATAGGACCATGCTGCTGTAGATTTATTTCTTTTTCACTTTTGGTGCCTTGCTTCTGTATTTTTGTTGCATGGTTTGAATAAATCCCAGTTTGTGTTATGGTTTACGTTAGTGCTCGCATTAAACGTGTAAATTATAGCTGAACAGAACCTATTAGAATCGTGCTGCTGTTGTTCGTTGCATTGTTTTGCACGATTAGTGACTGCCTGGCGTATACAGTATCTTAGATCTTTTAGCGTACCGTCTGGCGTTTGTTTAGCGTATATCTTCGTTTATATCTCAGATCCTTATTTACTGTTTCTTTTTAATAATAATAATAATTGTCTATTCCTGTCATCTGTGTATGTTTCCCATACACAGACGAAATTCGTCTCTGCATTTAACCCAACCACCTACCAGGTGGTGCAGTGAGCAGCCATAGAAAGCGCTCGGGGAGCTGGAGAAATAGGTGTGCACTCATAGACACCCCAAGGTGTGTAGTGGCCGGGACGCGAACCCGCGTCCTTCGGGTCCCAAGTCAAACGCCCTAACCACTACACCATTTTACACTTCATAACACTTCATTGCTATTGTTGGAAGTAAATGGAACCCTGTGTACACAATTTCGTTCCACTACATCTATCACGTGATGCGAATGACAAATAAAGAATCTCTGACTTTTTTTTCTTCAAAGCAACCTCAGTCATGATGCATTTCATTCCACTTTTATGTCTTTGAGGTTGGAATACTGTATACGTATCGACCCAAATATTGATATTGATACCAGCGCTGGTGCAGTAGTTAGAGAAGGTGACTGTGATTGAGAGAGCCTCTACCCTCATTTGTCCCTTGGTGTACATTTGAGTAAGGTCCTTAACAACTCCATCTGTTCCCCTGGGTGTCCTACAAATGGCAGCCCTCTGCTCCACAAATGTGGGCTGTGGTAGCTTGAAACAACTGCCAAGTCTTTATGTAAATTTGCTCACTGTGGCGACCCCAGAGAAACGGAGCAGTCAAAAGAAAGATGAAGCAAAAAATGTGCAGTTTAAAGATTGGAACTCCGCAAGTCTTCAGCTACAGAATAGAAGTCCAATTTCATCATCTGTGTAAAAAATAGTTTTTTAGATTGTCAAGTCCTGGGTGACTAAGAATTGAAATCAGCATGTTATACTAATGGTGGTCTACCATTGTATCAGATTGTATTGATACGAGATTGATACGTGAGGTTTTTTCTCTTGCTTTTACTTTTAGTGCTAAACTCCCTTTCTAAAAATGCAATTGTACATCTGAGTAGACAAGGAGGGTCAAGCTCAAACGTAAACATTGGAGGAAACAAGCATGTCGGAAAATAATTTAGTCGTCACGCTTACGAAACAACTTCCGAATCGATGCACACATGCTAACATGTGTAGCATCTTTATTTACTCCTGTAAACACAGCGTACTGTGTGTGACGTCATGTCTTCTTCACCCCTGTGGGTCACTCTATGTAGACTGTTCACATTTAAGTCCAGTGGCGGTCACTTTAAATTATATAAATGATGCACATAAAAAAAAATCAGACCTGAGCCAAAAATTCTGCAGTGTGAATGTAGCCTAAGCCTATTCTGGCACGAACGGCTGTGGGCTGACCCTTTATTTAGAAACCCTTTTATCGATGGGACTAAAAATGCACAGCTGCATGCTTTTGCTGTTGTTTAGTGTCTATATTACTGGTACATCTTGAAATCCATCGTGCAGAACTCGATTAAATCTGCAGATTATTTCCTTGTGCTTTAATTAAAACCCTCAGACAGACAGACTTGACTTAAACAGCTGAAACAGAGGCAGAGACAAAGCAGTTTCACCTCAAGGCAAACAATACTTTGTAAAATGATACGGATAGTGGTTTTACACGTCTTCACCCCCCACCGCAACAAAACAAAGCGCTCTCTCTGCCAGCATATCATAAACTCCTGCAAATTAACAGCAACCCTTATGCAAATCGCTTGGCAATTTTTCATGCAGGCAGGAGTGAAAAACAGGAGCATTTCTTTGGTGTGCAATAATTACTGTAAAACTCGGGAGAATCCTTGAGGGACTGCTTTATGTCAGTGATTATGGAAACTTATGGCTGCGCTTAAAGCTGCTCCCAAAGACAAGAGCAAAATCCAGTCAAGGCCATTACATTAAGGATTAATATCCTTAATATTTGCCTGTAGCCAGGTCTTGACAAGTTATTCCCTGAATGTCAAGGACTGTCTCTTAAAATTATCCTGTGGGGGCCCCTGGTAGGTGGCTCTGCCATCACATTAGCTTAATCCTCTCTGATGCGTCTGCCCTGCTATCAGTTCTGGGATGGGAGGATGGCAACGGAGCAAAAAAAGACTGCAAGAAAGCACCGCCTGCCAAAGTGATTAGCCCCACCATCCAAGGGCTGCCTTATTACATCTGCACTTGATAACAAGCGGGAATTAATCCACACGCTAATGGAAACGGGCCGGACAAACTGGCAAACGTCTGAGGTGGAGTGGGAAAAGTGAAAAAGACATCTGTGTTTCCCCCCCACCATCAAAGTCAAAAGGACAGCAGATTTCACTGACTTGGTTCTGGGAGAAAAACGTGGCTGACTTTGGTATTGGTGGTAGAAAATCAATTCAGTAGAACTCGATCGGGCATACTGATGAGATCGGGGGGTTTGTGGATGCAGATGAATTTGTTGGGGCTCTTACGGCTCGTTGAAAAAGGCTTCGTTTCTCCTTAAAAGTGATTCACTTAAAAGGAAATTAAATTATATCTGCGTGCCTTTAGTACGCATGTGATACAGTAAACAAATCACATAAAAATGAATAGTTTATTGTTAATTTTAAACTATTAATGTTGATGTATTTAAAAATACTGTATGTATTTACCAATATTTCTGCATAGAAATGCATCACAACTTCTTCAGTTACTTAGCCAGCCTTTTAGTACTTTAGCTTCTAGCTAGCACTTTGTACCTTTAGCTAGTATTTTGCTAATTTTAGCTAAATTGTCTAAAGGCTTTCTAAAATTAAAAATAACAAAAGGCTAAGTGAAACCTAACTTTTGCTACTTTGGTTTATAGTTATTATTTTACTAGGACGTCTTTTTCTTGAAGTTACTATTTTTGCGACTTTTAGCTATACTTTTGATACTTTTAGCCATTAGTGAACCTCTGCTACTTTTGGCTAGACATTTTGTGCATTTAGCTGACCCTTTTCTACTTTTAGCTGTTAGCTGTCTGTTGCTTCGATTAGCTTCTGGCTAGCCTAGAACTTTTAGCTAACACCTTTTAAATTACCATCAGTTAACCTTTTGCTACATTTAGTATTCAGCTAGTCTTTTGCTTCTATTAAGTTCATAAATCTTTATCTACGGTAATCTAATCTTCAGCTATATTAACTTCTAGCTAACCTAGTACTTTTAGCTAAACCTTTTAAAATGACCACCAGTTAACCTTTTGTTACTTTTAGCTTTCAGCTAGTCTTTTGCTTCGATGAAGTTAGTTCAATAATCTTTATCAACCGTAATCTAATCTTTAGCTATATTAGCTTCTAGCTAAGTACTTTTAGCTAAACCCTTTAAAATTATCAGTTAACCTTTTGTTACTTTTAGCTTTCAGCTAGTCTTTTGCTTTGATTAGCTTCTAGCTAGCCCAGTACTTTTAGCTAACCCCTTTTGAATTGCCATCAGTTAACCTTTTATTACTTTTAGCTTTCAGCTAGCCTTTTGCGACTTTTACCTTCTAGCTACTGTTTTGAAATTTTATTAACTTTTAAGTTTGTCTTTTGCTACCTTTAGCCAGTTTCCTGCTTTAGGTATTTTGCTAGCGCTTTGTACCGTCTAGCTTCAAGATTGAGTTTTGATTGTTTTTACTTTTTCAGCTTCTTCTGTTGCCATTCAGCACTCAACATTCACAATGTATTTGCACAGATAAAATACATTTTTAGTTAAATGAAATACTCAACTGAATCAATATTTAAAAACAAAGTAGCCTATGATTTGTGTAAATAATAAAGAATAGCAATAAACTTCTGTCTGTTTCAACGTATTTCAGAGATAGTTGTGTTTCTTCGATCGTTGCAGAATGTCTGCACAGAAAAAGCTCCCAGCAAAGTCTTAGGATATTCATGTACTGTATGTAACATCTCATCCATTTCTCTTCAGACCTTCAGGAGAATACCAGATAACATTTTGCTTCTCCCCCCAAAAACGATCTATTCTGGCTGAGCTGTGCAGCAAAAGCCAAACGGGAGCAGAAAATACATTTTTGTTCAAGCAGACTTGGTTACCTCGATGAACTGAAACAACCATCGTTCTGCGAGGTGCAAAAATACATTTAAGAGCACACACAGCAATTTGCATATTCTCAGTTATATAATTTTATTCATTATTTGGTTAAGATTTATAACGGTAAAAACTATAAAGCATGCCAACTTGGTTATATATTCACGATTAATATTAAACAAATCTTAAAATTCCCTTTCAAGCGTAAGGCAGCGATGCAGCAGCTTGTAATCAAATTTAATTTCTTTGCATAAAAATGAGAACACATGGTTCTGTTTCACAAAGATATGACATTATCTTGCAATGAGGAATGCTTTTTTATTTAAAATATTAATACTGTATTCACAGACTTCCAACTTTGACGACAAGCCTGCTAAAAACAATCAAAACCACAAAGTTGCTCTGCTCTGCAGGCACTGAAGAGAAGAAAGGGGAAATGGGAAAAAAAAAAAAAACTTGACAACATAGTTTCCAGATCAGGTCAGATTATGAGGACGACTCTTCTGAACGCTGCTCCACATTCACAAGCAGGAGGGGAATTTTTAGCCTGCACAAAGAAGGGGGTTGATTTCTATTGTGCTTTCACAAAAACCATCACGAGGCGGAGAATTGTTATATTTTCCTGTCGTTTTCGAGAATAAACTCAGAGAACCTGCGTCGTTTTAGGTGGGTGAAATCAAGCACTTTCATTTTACCATGACACCATTAAGACAGACGTATCACTGCAGGGGCAGATGAATAAAAATATGAACAAATCGTTAAAGGTGTAATTCAGGTCTGTATCGAATGTGGCCCTGCACTCCGCTCTTTTTGGCTTTTGTTTATTTGATTGATTGATTTTATTCTGGAATGGTTAATTCCATCAAATCCCATCCTCTACGCTCGCTATGTGGGTTATTGAAAACTGGAGGTGGGGAGGCTGGAGAGTGGGATGTGGGGGAAGAAAAAAAAGATTACAGAGGGTGTAAGGCGTTCTTTCACAACATGTTTGTGAGCCGAGCTGTTGGAAAAACATGTGGCGCCCTCGGAAGCCTCTACCTTTAGGCTCTGATTCTGCATGCACGCTGCTGCGCACAGATACTTCACGTCCTTCTTATTACCAAAGATGACACCAATACGCCACAGTTTGCACAAACAGACACGAGGGATTTGTATCATTTCACATGTGCTTGTCAGCTACCGCGAGCAGGATGGTGACCCTCCTATCACAGACTACAAACGAGCTCCGTCTGAAGGATGTTTTTCCCTTTAATCTGTTTTGGAACTATTTCCTTTACCGTTTGGTTTGAACTTATTGTGGTTGAGCTTAAAACAGAAACTGAACACTACAATCACAAGCCGGATACTGCTACAACCCCAACTCTGAGAAAGTTGGGAGTGTGTGTGTTAAAATAAGGGAATTTCTAATGGTACCACTTTACAATAAGGCTCCCCTTATAGAAGGCTAATAAATAGGTTATAGATACGTTATTAATTCCTCTATAAACACTTTATAAATCATTAATAACTGCTTATTATGCACTAATTAAGGGTGACAGAGCGACAAAACTGACCAGTTTCTTGCCAAATAGTGAGCCAAATCTGTTCACCTTTATATTATATTAAAAATTTGTATAAATGTATATTTGTATAAACATTGTTATAAACATTTGTATAAACAAATATGCATTTATACATTTTTTTAGCATATAATACTGCACTTTATCGCTGCATTATAAGTATCTAAACCTAATATTATATTCTAAAAATATTAGGTTTACAAATGCTTATTTGTGCTTACAAGGTAACGTGATCTGAAATGTTTATTATAACAACTCTACATGAAATATATAGGTGAACAGATTTGGCAACAAACTGCTCAGTTTTGTCTCTCTGTTACCCTTAATTAATGCATAATAAACTATTATTAATGATTTATAAAGTGTTTATAGAGGAATTAACAATCTATAAACTATTTATTAGTCATCTGTAAGTCATCTGTAAGGGGATTTATGTTGTAAAGTGGTACCTTTTTTAATTTTGTAGCTGTTATACAGCTACAAAAATAGGGCAACGGCAACAAAAAGCTGTAAAAGTAAGTGGTGCAAATAATCTTGCAACTAATTATGTTAATTGGCATGAGGTCAGTAAAGGGATTAGGTATAAATGGTAAATGGTAAAAGGAGCTTATTTATATAGCGCTTTCCAGCCCCCTATGAGGGGCCCCAAATAAACAATACCAAACAATTCCAACCATCCACCCATTCATACACACATTCACACCGGTAGCGGCAGACTACCATGCAAGGTGCTTTCCAGTCCTACCGGGAGCAACTAGGGGTTAAGTGTCTTGCCCAAGGACACAACAACACATGGTGTGGGGAACCGGGATTCGAACTGCCAACCTTCCGATCGGGGGACGACTGCCATTACCACTACACCACGGCCGCCCACATGAATTGAATAATAATAATAATAATAATAATAATGTCTATTCCTGTCATCTGCGTATGTTCCCATACACAGACGAAATTCGTCTCTGCATTTAACCCAACCACCTACCAGGTGGTGCAGTGAGCAGCCCGAAAGCGCCCGGGGAGCTGGAGAAATAGGTGTGCACTCATAGACACCCCAAGCTGGGTAGTGGCCGGGGCGCGAACCCGCGACCTTCGGGTCCGTAGTCAAAAACCCTGCCACTAGACCATCTTGGCTCCAAAAAAGAGCCTTTTAGAGATACTTATAAGTAAAGATTGGGGAAAGGTTCACCAGTTTATGAAAACATGCAGGAACACTTTCAGAATAATGTTCTTCATACTTGAAAGACTTTGAATATCTCATCGTCTACATATCATATCTTCATCCAAAGTTTAATAATCTGGAGAAATCTTTATGCTCAAAGGATAAGGGTGAAAGTCAGTAATGGATGTGTGTGAGCTTTAGGACAATGCTGAATTAAAAATAGGTCTGATTCTGTTCTGGACATCACTACATGTGTTCAGAAACACTTCAACACATCACAATACATTTCATCCATGTTTTTTGGTAAAAGCTCTATCAGACAAAAAGAAAATGTGAGCAGTCTTCTCTGGGCCAAAACATTAAAAATGGACTGAGGGTCACGCAAATCAAAAGTTAAAATCCTTTTTGGAAACCATGTTCTTCATACTAAACGTGAGAGGGACCACCTGGACTGCTGTAAAGTTCAAACGCATGCCTCTCTGATGGTATGGGGTTGCATTAGTGCCGTGCTTACATGATAAACAAATCAAATGTTCTTAAATCTATAAACACTTTTCTGCATTAATGGGGCCTTTCCAGATTTTTATACATCACTTTTTCTGAGCAAACTTCACTTAAAACTTTTTGCATAAATGGATCCAATCTAAAGTTTTAATACGGCAAAACATTCCATAAACAAAGAGAATTTCACTGCATGAACACAAGATGATAAACGTAAACTTAACACCTTCATCTTCTTTGTGCTGCAATGTGAATTCATTGAAAAAAATACAAAGTTTCAACGTAGTCTCTGAAGTGCTCACAATTAAGCTCTTCCGTGACTTTCTTTTCTTTTCCTGGAGCGCAAAGGGAAATCCCCGCCTTTCAGATGACAACAACAACTTCATTTTGCTCTGAGCAGATGGTCGTCTTATGATGAAATTGTTGCAAGACTCCACCTAACTGCCAAAAGGATGGTTGGGGGAAATCAAGAGAGGGCTGCTTTAGAGGCAGTGCAGCAACTACATGACACCGTAGGAAAAAAGAATGTGTAAAGTTTTCACAACTCCAGTCACCTTTCCCAAAGTTTATTTTAAAAAAAAATCCAAAGAACTAGTTTTCTTTAAGATGCATCAATTGCACTTTTAGTTCAAAGTTTAAGCTGCCTTCAGCTTTTTGGGGACTTCAAAAGTTGCTTTTTCAAACCCAACTTGGGAGGAGTGTTTGTTTCCCCCTGCAGGCGTTTTACCAGTAACAAATTTTCTTATTTGCCCCATTTTGATGTTTTGCTTCTGTTGCCATGGCAGCCAGCTGATATTTGATGGAGTTCACTGGAAGAGGTGAAGAAGAAAAAGTGTCAGAGTGTGCGGTGCAGTATCCACGAGGCCGGGCGGCTCGTTCACAGATCGAGTTGCCATTGATCTCCACGTGGTCATTATTAGAAGAACTATCTCAGGTCTAATGGCTCCGATGAAAGACTCTTGTATGAAGTGAGGGACAGTTGAAGTAAATGGACTCAGCTCAGTGCGATCACTCCCACAAATCCAACACTCATCCTATGATGTAACGATCTTCATTCAGCCTCTTGCCAAAGATTTCATCATCACAGCCGAGCTCCGTTCTGAACGGGCATTTTCACTGATTTAAAAAGGAGTAAAGTTTTACTCCACGAGGGCTGAGCTGCTGGTCCCCATTCTTCGTTTCTTTCAAAGCCTTTTACCTGAATGAAAACCGCCCCCTTTTTGGTATCCCAGAGCGCCGATTTGCGGAGTGCTGATGCCTTTTGTTAAGCCTTCTTGCTCTCTGTCAAGACCCAAGGAATTTCTTTTACCCTCCTTCATACCCGAGACAATACTATTCAAGGTTATCATTCAGGAGGCCAGAGAGGGCAGGGGCGGGTGAGGGGAAAAGGCTGTTGCTAATGTTGGAGAGAATTTTAGTGGCAAGGGGATTGGAGAGGGGATGGGCTCCAATGAGCTGGATTAATGTAAGACATTCCCTTCTGGGCTTAGAGGATCACCTAACGGAGGCATGAAAATGTGAGAGGAGCGTCACCCGGGGCCTCATGCACAAGGACTCTCGTGGATTTTTGACTGAATCATGGCATACATAAGCGGTCCTTAATCCTGGTACTCGTTGACCACTATCTTGCATGTTTTAGTTGTTTCCCTGCTCTTCAACCGGTCTTCCAATTCTGCAGCAACCCGTTAATGACGCATTCATTCAAATCGGGTGTGTGAAAACAGAGAAACATCTAAAACATGCAGGAATTGTGGCATTCAAGAACCTGGATTGGGAACTGTTGACATGCATTTAAATTGAGAAAATACTAGTGTAGGTTCAAAAATGTCTAGATGTATGGAACAAGACGTGCATCCAAGCACATTTCCTTTGTACATCCCGATTTAACATGAAATTGAGTGCACATGAGATATCTCATTTGACACGCCTTCATTTAAATATGCAAATATCCCCTGCAAGTGTCATTCTCCTCTCCTCAATAATCATAGAGACACCGGGGGAGCACTTTTGGGTCAAGGCATTTCAAACTTTTCTCATGTGTTTCTTGACATAGCTTCTGTAAACACAGAAGCACTTGGAGCTTGGTAGAACGTTCTAAAACTGTAGTTCAACCAGCAATGGTGCGATAAAGACAGGATTATGTTTGGGTGAACACAGCTTGATGTGCATCAGGGGGGTTAATGTTGTAGACATACTGGTAGGTCAAGGGTCTCTACTAGAGACGTGGCATTCATGAATGTCACAGTTGTTGGAATGAGGAACATGGACTCAAATGGGTGGGGGGGATTACACACTTGATAAGTGGTATAGCCTACAGTATATTATTATTTATCCTACTGTGTTAGGATAGGCTAAGTGGTTGGTAAAATACAGTACTGTACTGTACGAGTACTGTACGTATAAGATGCAGTTTGGACGTATAGTTCCAGAAACTCGCCTTAAGCGCAGGGGTGACAGGGCGTTCTCTGTAGCAGGCCCAAGACTCTGGAACGAGTTACCGCTGCTCATCAAACAGGCCCCCTCCCTCTCGGTTTTCAAATCCCGGTTAAAAACTCACTACTACTCCATTGCTTTCAATGCCAGCTGATTTGTATTGGATCGTTTGATTTATGATCTGCAATGTTTTTATGTTTTTCGTGTTGTACTTCATTGTCTGTGTTGCCTGTTGCGTGTTTGTTTGTCCAGCACTTTGGTGTGGACTTGTTCCTGTTTAAAGTGCTTTATAAATAAAATGGTATGGTATGGTATGGTATGTTCCGACTTATGCCGAAATTCGCTTTACGACACCGCGCAAGAACGGATCTCCATCATAAGTCGAAGACTACCTGTATATGTATATGTATATGTGTATGTGTGTATGTGTATATATGTATATGTGTGTGTACTGTATGTGTATATATATACAGTACATGTACAGTATATACAAGCCAATTATGTTCTGGCTTTAACTTCCTGGTTCCAGTCCAAAGCTTGCCCATATACAGTTTTTGGTTAATGTTAGGACAAATTAATACATTTCCTCACCAAGAAATCCACATTGTACTAGTTTATAATCTCTTTCCTAACATGCTATTAACTAGAATGAACAAATCATGTGTCGAAACTGGCCATGTTGCCCCACACATCCCATATAATTTGTTAGATTGAATGAAAATGGTTCAGGTTAACGTAAAGATATTCATCCTGTGATTATCCATTCTTTGTGTAATGTGTGCAAGATTGATAGCTCCAATTCCATGAAGAAAACCAGCTCTTGCTGCAAACTGTGCTCACTCATGGCTGCACAATAGGATTGCCATTGGACACCTAATGTGGCTGATGAACCTATTGTCATTTTGAGCCAGAAAGTTCTTGGTGTCTAAATACGTGCTCTCTTCACAATGCACCATTAGCAGTATCCTGTAATCAGGCTAAAGCCATTGTTGTTAAAGGTGATTTTCTGCACCACTCCGTCTACTCATGTTATTACTATGGATATATTGTTCATCATGTGTCAATATAGTGTGAGAATAATTGTTTTCACATTACGAAGTTAGCATGGACAAATTCCCATGGTCATTTCATTATTGATCCATCAAGGTTTTGCAAAGAAAAGGATGTATGCCCCATGTTTGTCCACCCAATGATTTTAAATCAAAAATTTTCTTCTTCAAAATTGGAACAAAGTCAAAAAAGGTCATTCTGATCTATTTAAAGTGATACCATTAGAATATTAATGTGTGGCTGACTGTATTTGTATTCACTCCCTGGTTTGATTTTCTGAGCTTGAAGTCAAAAAGCGTAGCCACAACTTCAGAGTGTCACGTCGTCGGCCTCTGGAGCCCGTTTGACTCATCTGTCGGCAGAGAAACGTCTGCATGTTGAGGCATGTCTGCTCCTGCACTTGGAACGCAAGGCACACATAAGCATGTTTAGCATGCAGGCCTGCTTTTCTTATCATGTTTCAATTCTCTCTGCTATCCAGCTTGGATCAACACGATCAAATTCGCAGGAGCTCACAGCAACGTGGGCACTTCGGCTGGCAAACTGAAGTGCTATTCTTTTTTTTTCTTTTTTCTGAGCACCATGTGTATGTAAAGTTTCTTTTAAAACGAGAAGTAGGAGGTGGCTGGATAGAGGCGTGTGCAAAAAAACAGGTGGGATTTATGAAATATGTGAAGAATGTGCGATATGTGATTTGCATAGTGAAGCATTTAAAAACATTCTGTCACTTGTGACTGGATGATGTAATTTAAACAATAGTCTGCTCATTAGTTTTCTATTATTACTCATTGGTTTTTTGCATCAATAAAGCTTTACTCCACAGCTGCTGGCGGGGGGTTTCTGCACGGCACGGAGCGGAAAATGACAAACAAGGCTCATATGATCTGAATGAAGATATGAGTCTGGTTCAGGTTTTGAAACTTCAATGTTAAAAACAGGAAATTAAAGACACAAAATATATGTTTCCCTTGAATATCTCTGACTTTTCCAGCTATCAGCCCCAGAAAAAGGTCAAACTGTTACATACAGTCAAATATTTGGTCATAATCAAAGGGAAATCTCTGGACTCTGACAAGACGAGCAGCAAATAATCTTATTTTTTTTAATGGAAGTTGAAGGTTGGTGAATAAGCTAAATATTAGGACAAAACACATTAAATATGATAAAACACCATATATTTTGATCCTAAAAATAGATATTCCCATTTATAGATTTTTGTTGTTACGCAGGTAAAGAAAACGGATAAATAAAAACTAATTCCTTTTAAATGACACCCATCGTCCATCAACACATCATTCTTCAGTATTGCAAGCTGACATTTTTATGTTTTGTCATTTCAGGTTTTTGCTCAGTCTATTATTGTCTTAAGATCTTTTTTTTTAACAGAATATTAATTTGGAATTGGCAGATCAGGGTCTTTGTAAATAAAAGCATCTTCAAAGGAGCTCGTGGGCAGGGCACAGTTCCAAGATCAATTTTTAGAAAATTCTGACTGACGTCAAATTGAAGTGGAAATCTTTTGATTGGAAACGGTTTAATTTGCAAGAAAATAATCTAAAACGTCCACAATTATATCCAAAATTATACAAGAAGAAAAATTAGATGTTCTGCATATTGCAAATTTATAATTTCATGATTAAAAAAAGTCAAAACTTGCAGGAAAAGTCTTATATTTAGCACAAAATACAACTGATGCTACGCTAACCTTTTGTTTCTTGCAAATTATGGCAAATTAGACGTTATTTCCTGTAAGACATTTCAAAATAAAATTAAACAAATACCAAGATCTTTCTCATAAATACATGAAATTAATGTCAGAATTGTTCCCATTTGTTATTATAGTTTATTTCCCATCAGTCTTACAGTGTTGTACGTTCCTCACATCTTTATTTAAAAGCTTTTTTCACATGTTTAGAAAATATTTCAAAGTCCTGCAGCTTGCAGTCCGAGTTGCACCAATTCTTATTTTTTTTTTGGTTTGATTTCTAACTTGTCTTTTTCGAGCTGGAACATCTTGTTCCACTTTAACTCTGGTTTGATTTAGCTCGAAGAACCAAATGTAACAGCATCATCCTCACTTCAGAGAAGACATTTTTTATCTTCTATTTCAACACTTGATGTTAGAACAGATATTGCTTTGAAACTAAAAGTGTGACCTCCTGGCATCGGGACTGTTCAGCTGACTGGCTCTCTGTGCACAGCTATCGTGCAAATTTTAGAAGAATCTCCACAGATCTGTGAATTTCCTCTCAGCTCCACTCACAATAAAAGGAATGCGACAACATGTTAGCATGTGATGTTGCTGTCTGCGTCAATGCAATTGAGACAAAATAGAAATATGATCAGAACATTCCAGAATCCCCTTTCAAACTAAAGGCCTACCATTCCTTACAGAAATGCACATCAACCGTCGCCTTTCGTGTCTGAAATTTAGACGAAGATCATCTCGTGTTGAGAAGTCACAGCTTAACAGTTATAGTAAAACCTTGTAAATAACATTATATCATGTGGTGCTGCAATATATATTAGCACTTGAACTGTGTGTTGTGAGTTACTCTCAGCTACTACCACACCAATTTTATACTTAATCTTTGTACAACTGAACTATATACACCAAAGTTCAAGCTCAATAATCCAGGTACAAATCCAGTAATGTTAAGTCGGGTCATCTGGATGGATTCTTAATTTTTTTACTGAGACGTTTCATCTTTCATCCAAAGTACTTCATCAGTCTGAGGCGCCACAAACAAACTGGAGTCCCACAAGCAGCACACTCCCATAGTGGACAAAAACACTTTGCTGGTGATAAGATAAGCCATGCCAAAATGGTTCATAACGCCAAAGTTCATAATAATCCAGGTAAAAAAAAATCCACCAATGTTCATCCAAAGTACTTCATCAGTCCAAAGAGTTTTTAGTTATAGCCATTTTAATGTGTTCCAAGGTCTGATGGTTCTAGCAATCTTCTTGGTTGGCTCCAAAATGTTAAAATGTTATAGACGCACATCCAGTAATTAATTCCTGCATGCTTCATTAAAATCTATCCAGTGAATATTTTGCTAACAGGCAGACATTGAGAAGCAGACATAAACGTCTGTTCTTTGCGACATGATTTTCAGACAAAATTTGGATCCAAAATGCTGCGAGGTGCTTTCAAAGACAAGCAGAACGCAGCAGATCGAATGAAACTCCTTTCAGGGCGAGATGAAACGAAGCAGATGCTGTTTTGCACCAACGTCCCAGTTTGAGCAAAAACCGCAGGAATGCAAATACAGATCAAGCACTTACAAAGTACTTAAATGCTAAAGCTGTGAAACGATCATCAACTTTAATCACGAATGTAATAATTTTAAACACTAAAGGTTTGAATTTCATATATATTTTTAACACTGCCCCCGTCCGTCTTGGAGCAGTTTCATTTCGTTCCTTGACCGCCCATCAGTCGCCGGTCGTGGGCCCCGGGCAGAACCAGCCGCTTTTCTTTCATTGATCGGCTCTGCACTTTCGCTACAGACGTTCGGTTAAGAGCTGCTCTTATCTTATCACGCTGTGTTAATTTGTCACGCAGCTTCCTCCTAAAACAGCGATTAATAAACACGGCAATTACACGAGGAAAATGAAGTCCTGCTTCATTAAACAGTGGTCTAAAAGAACGTTATGGCTGCAGCTCTGCAGCGCAACGCCACGCAGGGAAGTTACACAATCTGAAAATGGGATGAGCTCAATAAGCAGCAAATAACTTTTATTAGAGAATACTGCCCGAAAATGTGGAGCAGGCGCAATAACGTTTTACACAGAGGCGTTTTTGTTTGAATGAATCTGCAGCAACCTCAATTTGTCCAAAAAGTCCAATCAAAAGGCTCGACTCCAATCATGCTTTTTAGATGTTTCTTGTGTAAATTCAACCACTTGTATGTCAAACAGCTGCAGCCAATCAGCTGAAAAGGTACGAGGCCCCGAACACCCACACAGGCATTAACGCTCCTTTTGAAATCAAAACGTAAAATCATGAAATACGTCACATAGCTTTATTTTAAATCAAGACTTTTCGACTTGAGCTATGCACTGCTGGCATCACTTTGCTGCCTCCATTCTTGAGAATTGTTTTGCACCAGTCTAGCTTTTGAAGACACCGATGTCTCGATGGGATCGGAAGTATCGCAAACAGAGCACCAGTCGTATGGGGTACCATTTGTAAAGTTGCACAGTCAAAAAAAAAAAAACCATCCATATTTTTGGTTTATTTAGCTTTTAATAAGAAAAAATATATAGTTTTTGTTTTCAAAGTCATATTTTCACCATGTTATTCATACATTTATAAATGTCATAGTTCCCAACTAAAATTTTAATTTACAAGATAAATATTTAGTTTACAAACGAAATACTTAACTTGAAAGTTAAATATTTAGCTAGTAAACTAAATATTTAGGTGTAAATTAAATATTTAATTTATACCTAAATATTTAGTTAGTAAACTAAATAATTTGGTATAAAATTAAATATTTAATTTACTAACTAATTATTTTATTTCTAAGCAAAACATTTAATTTCTAAACGAAATATTTAATTTGCTAACAATCCTTAGCTTGGACCTAAATATTTAACTAGCATGTTAAATATTTAGTTAGCAAGTTAAATATTTAGCTAACAAGTTAAATATTTAATTAGCAAGTTAAATATTTAGGCCCAATATTTAGTTAGTAAACTAAATATTTATTTTGGAAATTAAATGTTTAGTTTGTAAAATGTCTATTTAGGTATGAGCTTTTGAAGACACTGATGTCTCGATGGGATCGGAAGTATCGCAAACAGAGCACCAGTCGTATGGGGTACCATTTGTAAAGTTGCACATAAAAAAAAAAACCATAAATATTTTTGGTTTATTTAGCTTTTAATAAGAAAAAATATATGGTTTCTTTTCAAAGTCATATATTCACCATGTTATTCATACATTTATAAATGTCATAGTTCCCAACTAAAATTTTAATTTACAAGATAAATATTTAGTTTGCAAACTAAATACTTAACTTGAAAGTTAAATATTTAGCTAGTAAACTAAATATTTAGGTGTAAATTAAATGTTTAATTTATACTAAATATTTAGTTAGTAAACTAAATAATTTGGTATAAAATTAAATATTTAATTTACTAACTAATTATTTTATTTCTAAGCAAAACATTTAATTTCTAAACGAAATATTTAATTTGCTAACAATCCTTAGCTTGGACCTAAATATTTAACTAGCATGTTAAATATTTAGTTAGCAAGTTAAATATTTAGCTAACAAGTTAAATATTTAATTAGCAAGTTAAATATTTAGGCCCAATATTTAGTTAGTAAACTAAATATTTATTTTGGAAATTAAATGTTTAGTTTGTAAAATGTCTATTTAGGTATGAGCTTTTGAAGACACTGATGTCTCGATGGGATTGGAAGTATCGCAAACAGAGCACCAGTCGTATGGGGTACCATTTGTAAAGTTGCACAGTCAAAAAAAAAACATAAATATTTTTGGTTTATTTAGCTTTTAATAAGAAAAAATATATAGTTTCTTTTCAAAGTCATATTTTCACCATGTTATTTATACATTTATAAATGTCATAGTTCCCAACTAAATATTTAATTTACAAGATAAATATTTAGTTAGTAAACTAAATATTTAGGTGTAAAATAAATATTTAATTTATACCTAAATAATTAGTTAGTAAACTACATAATTTTGTTTAAAATTAAATATTTAATTTATTAACTATTTTATTTCTAAGCAAAACATTTAATTTCTAAACTAAATATTTAATTTGCCAACTAAATCTTTAGCTTGGACCTAAATATTTAACTAGCATGTTAAATATTTAGCTAGCAAGTTAAATATTTAGCTAACAAGATAAATATTTAATTAGCAAGTTAAATATTTAAGCCCAAGGTAAATATTTAGTTAGTAAACTAAATAATTATTTTGGAAATTAAATGTTTAGTTTGTAAAATGTCTTTTTAGGTACGAGCTAAATATTTAGTTAGAAATTTAAATATTTAGTTAGTAAACTAAATATTTAATTTGTTAACTAAATATTTAGCGACATAAGCTGAGGAACAGCTTCTACCCTGAGTCTGTTAGACTCATGAATATCTATCCAGAATAATCACTGTGAAAAATCACATCATGTTGCTGCTGATCTGTTTCATGCTGCTGTGCTCATTCGTGCTCATCTGCTCACACAAACTCATGTTCGTGCTGCTGTTTGAAGTAATGTTTTTTTAATGATATTAGTGCCCAGTGTATTTTTGTTAGTTGATGTCTTTTTTAGTTCATATCTTAGACGTTACCGCTGTTTTTAATTTTACATTTTATTGTTGGATGTAACTGGGACCCTGTGTACATAATCTCGTTTCATCACATGTACCACATGTGGTGCAAATGACAATAAAGAATCTCTGACTCTCACATAATAAAGGAGAGCACTTCAGTAACAAAACACCAACAGTAGTGAGCAGCGCAGAGCGTAAACTTTGCAAATGCTAAGCCCCAAAACAATTACTTTTTTTTCCTCCGTCTCACCGCCTGTGCAATCCATCAACTGGAGGTCTTTTAAAAAGTGAGAGACAGAAACTTGTTTCATTGCCTCACATTTTTGTTAATATTGCTTATATTAAAAAAGGTTAAAAAAAATAAAAAAATAAAAAGATTACACAACAGCTGACAGAGATGGAGGAAATGTTCTCCTGTTGTCAGGATCTGTATATTTTTGGTTACTTGTTACTTCTGTACGGAAGAGCATTGCATTCACCAAATAAAAAAAAATTGACTCATGATCTCATAATTATGAGATCAGGATCTCATAATTATGAGATATTATCTCATAATTATGACATCTTATCTCATAATTATGACATCTTATCTCATAATTATGAGATACTATCTCATAATTATGACATCTTATCTCATAATTATGACATCTATCTCATAATTATGAGATACTATCTCATAATTATGACATCTTATCTCATAATTATGAGATACTATCTCATAATTATGACATCTTATCTCATAATTATGAGATACTATCTATCTCATAATTATGAGATACTATCTCATAATTATGACATCTTATCTCATAATTATGAGATACTATCTCATAATTATGACATCTTATCTCATAATTATGAGATCTTATCTCAAAATTACGAGATACTATCTCATAATTATTATATAATATCTCATAATTATGAGATCCTGATCTCATAATTATGAGATAATAAGTCAATTTTATTTTTATTTGGTGAATGCAATGCTCTTCCGTACTTCTGTGATTTTTCCATTATTTTATTTTGTTTTCTGCATCTATGAATTCTAGTGTTCAGTTCTGTTCTATACAGATTATGTTTCTCCAGCCAGCGCAAACATACTACATTAGATCTTCAGTCAGTGCCTTAGTGCTCATCAGCAGTGCATTATTGGTTTCAATGCCACAAACCAAATCTTGCTTCTCTTTTTGTTTCTCCAGAGAATCTATGAGTTTGCTGCCATGTCAGCTATTTGTTTTATTACTGTTCAAGTTCTTTATAGTTAATCTTCACAGTTCTTTGTGTCTGCCAGCATACCTGGGTTCAAATCCTTCTGCGACCGTGACATTTGTTGTCTTTTAGAGCTGTTGGAGGCACAGAATGTTCTACACTCCCAACACAACATATCTGACCAGCGCTTCCCGAGATGTGTCAAAAACTTTGCCATCACCTGACACTTTGTTTTCTTGTGGAAAATAAATAGGCCAACTTGAGGAATAACATGAAACAATATTTCCTTTATTGCAATGTAGGGGAAAAGAAGCTAAATAATGTGAGTACAGCATTAGATTGAGACTCATCATTAGCCAATCCTTATTATTAAATGACTCAGATTGATACAAGAGACAAGAAAATCACGATGGGGACATCCCAAAAAGTCAACTTTAAGGAAATTCATAGCAAAGCTCTTATAATCCTATTGCTTAGCATTTTAGTAATTACCAAAAATTGGTGGACGCATAATGATAAATAAATAAAAATCCTAATATTTCCACAGACAACATATTTAAGCATGGCTTGACATCAAGTGTAAGAAGGAATTCATTTTCTCTCCACCACAGAGAAGAGTGAAATGAAGAGGAGAACTTGTGATGCAGACAACAAAGCCAGCGGGTATGAATACCCTCCTCCGGGCAGGATCCACATTCTAAGGTCCTAGAAGTCTAACTGGGTCACGTCTGATGTGTCGAGCTGCACCCTCCTGCAACTGACGGAGCTTGATAGAGAAGCATGGCAGTCGGGCATGTGTCCAAGAGTCTGCATCTGCCTTAAGCAAAGCCTTCCCTCCTTAATTACTCCTTCTAATGAACTGTAAGCAAGTTAATGCAAGGCCTTCTGGGAACACGGATATCAAAGCCACTGCAATTGACGCTGTAATGTCATGCTAGTAGCATCCAAATCTGCAATGAATGTTTTAGTATCCTCCTCACAGTTCTGCCAGACATCAAAATGCCTCTCTGACGTTACGGGGGCTCATCATGCGAGCAGCTTCATACTGCAAACACAAAGAGCCTCTTTTCAAAAAGACAATGCAGCACTTCAGGGATCGAGCAAAAAATGACTCCCACTGCCAAGTAGACAAAGTTCTCTGAAGGCTGTTTAAAGTCCCACCCCGCTGCTTTCATGCCTTCTTCTGCAACACACATCAGTCTGGCCTATTACCCTTTGGGGATTGAACTAGATTGAGTTTAAGCAGCCTTGACCTCCCCCCAAAATCGAATATTCTCCAAACTAACAGGTCACTCTTACTGTCAGGATTTCAGTGCATGGGTGTAATGTAAATAACCCAAAAAGTAGCACTATCAGGAAAAGAGGACATTTCAGCAGGACATGAGGCCCTTTCTACAGCAATAGACAACTTTAGTGGAAGAATCAAACTAGAGCTTGTGAATTACCAGAGGTAAAATATAGTAAATTTCAACGAAGTAAATGTGTTGATGTTTAGTTTATTTATTTATTCATTCATTTTATAATAATAAAATACAAAACAATTTACATATATACAATAAGAAAAAAGAAAAATAAGAAAATATAAAATGAAAGGCAGCAGCTGAAGAAAATAATCTTATTTTATCTGCCCCTTATTCTCTAATAAACAATTCAAACAACCAATTTCTTTAAATACCAAAACAAAATGAACAACTCGTTTAACTTCTCATACAATTACTCATTAAATTCCATTTATATATATGTTTTTAACAATTAAACTTTTAAATACAACCATTGATTTAGCTTCTTTAACATATGTCTCCAAGTCATTCCACAACCCAACTCCCTGAATTATGGTAGACCTTCCCTTTAAACTAGTTCTAAACTGAGGTTTCACAAACATATCTGTCCCCTTAAGATTATAGCAACTTAATCTTTTAACAAAATACTGTACATTTGAATATTTGAAGGCAGTGTATTATTCTGAGCTCTGTACATAACTAACAAGATATTATAATCCACCAAATCATAGAACTTCAACAATTTCATTTGATAAAATAATATACTTGATGGATGTTGTATTTTAAGCATGTTTAATTGTGTGCCATGAATGAAACGTTGACCTAGGTACCAGTTTAACCAACAGTTGATAAGAACAGTCTTTTTATTTTTTACAACTTGATTATTTTGGAGAATTTAAAAAAAAATCTACTTCTGGAGCAATGGTTAATATTTTAAGACGTCAACTAAAATAACAAATACTCATGCACAAGCAAAATGAGAATTCCTTAAATCTTGTTTGATTAGTTCATATGAAGTAAAAAAAAAAACTACTTGAAATTAGAAGCCCATTTGTTTTTACTTAAATACTTTTGTTCCTTTTGGACACAGTAAAAAAATGTTTTCACTCATTAGTAATATTTATGCATTGTTGAACCAAATACGTTGCCAATAGTTGTTAGACCCCATTTTTCTAACTTGCATGGCATTGTCAAGTCAGTCAAGTCAAAGTCAACTTTATTGTCAGATCTGCAATATGTACTGTACAGGACATACACAGGACCGAAATTGCGTTTCTCTCAGTCCCTTCTATTCTCAGTCCCAATCTATTGTGTCTTCTAACTTCTTAAGTTGTAAAACCAACTGATTTTGACAGGTCCAGTTTTACCCTGTTCCAGAGCGATGGGGATAAAGTGATGCACCCACTGGGTTCAGTGTCTACAGTGTAAGCCTGTGTGAGTTATTTTGGTTTCTCAGCTGTAGGTTCAGTAAAGCCATATGGTTGTAAACAGTAAGGCAGTATCTCACAGGGCTGTGACTGTTGGAAACAAGTTGGCAGGCCACAGACTGATGAAGATTTCCGGATGGAAGACGAAACGTTTCTCCCTTAAAGAAACTAGTCCAGATGAAATGATTTAACCTTTTTTGAGTTGGCAATATGCAGTGGTGGGATGTAACTAAGTACAAATACTTTGTTACTGTACTTAAGTATATTTTTCATGTATCTGTACTTTACTTAAGTAGAATTAAATGTGGGTACTTTTACTTTTACTGCACTACATTTTACATGAAGTATCTGTACTTTCTACTACACTACATTTCTATAATGTGTTGAGTTACAAGTTACATTCACGTTGCAACTTTTTGATTTGTCGTTAGTTTGAAAGTAACTGATGTTGAGAGGGGAGTTGGTCCACTGAATCACTGCAAAGTGGACAGGTAACATTAGACCTGCCTTCAAGAAGAGCTGGACCAATGATGTATATTCTTGTGTATAAGTCATTTAGCTGGGAGCACCCACAGCACCACTAACACACACAAAATGGATTCCACCACAAAGATTCATCCAGAAGATACACAACACCCATGGCTTTATTGAAATATTATTGAAAGACTATTGAAATATTATTGAAAGACTATTGAAAGACTGTTCAGTACAGGATCCATTACAAGATTGACTAGACAATATTTTAACTAGAGTTGATGACAAACGAGTTGAAGTGATCTATTCCTTTGTTAGTTGTGTCTAATGCTCCTTTTTTCAAACAGACAACTTTTACTTAAATGTGTTTACTGCAGTTAAAATGACACATTGGTTTTATTTTGTGTTAAATAAAAACTTTCAAAGGTATAATCATTCCTCTTTCTTATTTTGCTTAATGGTATTTAACTCATCACTGAAATTCTGACACACAGAATCAAAAGTCCAAGTGTGAACTGTGTCACAGAGTAAACACAATAAAAACATGCATTATCTGCAGCATTGTTCATTAAAATGGCTCAACACTATTAATGTATTACAGAAAATATGCATACAGTACGCACACTTAATGGTATTGTAGACCATTGCATTAGTTAATACATTCAGCAAGTACTTTTACTTTAATACTTTAAGTATTTTTAAAAGCAAGTACTTATTTACTTTTACTTAAGTAAAAATATTAATATGGTACTTCTACTTTTACTAGAGTACATTTTTGTCTGTTTATTTGTACTTTTATTTAAGTACAGTGTTTGAGTACTTTCTCCACCACTGGCAATATGTTTATTTTACACTGCAGTTTCACTGAATTAGAAGTTGTGAACAAGCGACCAGCCAGCAACCAGATTTTGTAAAGCTAATTTTAAAACAATCACTTTATTATTATTTTTTTTACAGTTTACAATTAGGGCTTTAACAGACTACTCGAGTAATCGACACATCGATTCCTAGGACATCTATCGAGTTGTTTTTTTTCACATTCGTAGTGACGTCATCACGTCGCAGTTACAGAACAGAAAATGAATCAACTTCCTGTTTGGAGCGTGTTGCGAACCGGTGTTACACCATATTCTGTGACCACCGTATATTGTGACCATAGGGGGCGGTGTTGAATGCACTGTTGCAGGTCACAGCATATGGTGTAACACTGGGTCCAATCAACCGAACCAGAACCAGCTTCCTCTGACCTTGTTTCATAAACAAAAAGCAAAAAATATTCATCTCTAAACTACGGAAGCGTAGTGCTGCCACCTGGTGAAATTTTTTTGGGGGGCTTATGTAGTAATAATGCGATACGTATCACGTTATTACGTGATACGTATCACGTTATTACGCGATAATATCATGTTATTACGCGATAATATCACGTAATAACGTGATAAGTATAGATGTAGCATGCAAAGCCAGTATTTCAGGAGAGGCGGTTCCTTTAAATATAAAGTAGACCTGAAAATTTGCAACCTGCTCTGTGGCACAACTGTTAGCGCATCGACTTTAGAATCCAAATTTTGTCCGGGGGACCGATCCTGACCTGGGTCAACTTTTTTTACGTTTGTTTTTTATTTGATAAATAAAATAAAAAAGGAGTTTCTGTTAACCACAGGCATATTAAGTCTATGGTGTTAACCGGTTCGACATTAGCGGCGTCTCTACCTTCTTTTTCCAACAGAAGGGTATTCTGCTGTTTTGTGAGGTGTGGTTCCTTTAAATATAAAGTAGACCTGAAAATTTGCAACCTGCTCTGTGGCACAACTGTTAGCGCATTGGCTTTAGAATCCAAGTTTTGTCCGGGGGACCCTGGTTCGATCTTGACCTGGGTCAACTTTTTTTACGTTTGGTTTTTATTTGATAAATAAAATTAAAAAACGGTCCTGATTCTTTCTATAATAAATCCACAATGTCCAATTCTGAAAATGAAATTGGATTTATCAAATATAAAACAAACGTAAAAAAAGTTGACCCAGGTCAGGATCGGTCCCCCGGACAAAACTTGGATTCTAAAGCCGATGCGCTAACAGTTGTGCCACAGAGCAAGTTGCAAATTTTTCGGTCTACTTTATATTTAAAGGAACCGCCTCTCCTGAAATCCTGGCTATGCATGCTACATCTATACTTATCACGTAATTACGTGATACGTATCACGTAATAACGTGATACGTATCACGTTATTACTACATAAGCCCCCCAAAAATTTTCACCAGGTGGCAGCACTACGCTTCCGTACTAAACCTATATTTAAAAAAACTATAAACATGATAATCTCTAAAAGTAAACCTAATGCGCAGCACCGCGGGCAGTGGTGCGTGGTAGTCGACCACCCCACTGTTGTTAAGTTTCGTTTTGACGTGCCACACGTTTCACTTTTGCACCTTAAAGCTACAGTATGTAAGATTGTAATGTAGTCTGTAACTTTTCAAACAATATATTTTTAACATATTTCTTCACTCAGTCACTATCTACTGACAAACTGATGTTAGACAAAGTAATCTCTGAAAAAAACTATAGTCCCCTTGCTTCTCTATCAGCATTTATAAAAACACTGAAAACACAGAGTGACCAGGACACTGACAGCCAATAAAAACAGAGTTTGTAACCAGCCAATAAAAACCAAGCTTGAATTCGAATCAGCCAATAAAAACAGAGCTTGAATTTGAATTTTAACAGACCACAAGGGGGCAGTGCCATATATGGCTCTGAGGGGGAGGGATCAGAATGCTTTGCTTGTTGAAATTTTTTCTAAGTGCTGATGTTCTACAGAAACTGCAGACTCCACCTTTAATAATAAAAACTAATTGTTTTGGTTTTCCTGTGACTTATCTGCAGTATGATAAATGGTAGGAACATAATATACGCTCCCAATGTTTTGTTGTTGTAAATAATAAATGACGTTTTTATACATTATTATTATTATTAGGACTGTTTATTAGTAGGACTGGAAAGCACCTTGCATGGTAGTCTGCCGCTACCGGTGTATGAATGTGTGTAGCACTTTGAGATTTTCACTAATGAAAAGCGCGTTATAAATTGAATTCATTATTATTATTATTATTATTACTGTATTATTATTATTATTATTATTATTTGCATCTATGACATCAATTTCTACTCTAGCTTTATTATGTTAATGTCGAGTTTAAAAATTATGTACTCGTTCAACCCCTACTTACAATTCCGTATCCTAGATTCTACACATTGCCCATCTCTGCTCACATCGTCTCCACTTCAGCTAGGTTTTATCTCCTCATTGGACGTTAAAACGGCTACTTGTGAAATGAAGACAGACAGACTTGGAGCAATTTTCACTGGTGTGAATTTTAGACCTGGACATGTTTTCTGTCAGTGAAAAGCTCACGTGTAGATGACAAAATATAGCTTTTGTGCTCTTTGGACAGGTTTGAGATCAACAAAATCTACTAAGTAGAAGACCCACATGGATTTGTTGAACACATTTTTTGAACAGGTTCAAAGTGCAAATGACAAGATTGCAAGACTCACAGCTCACATAAAATAAGGTTCCCCAACAAAAGTTGTAGGCCTACTGGAGATTCTCACAAATGCTATTGGCCAAATAGTCACCAGCATTTTTGTCCCAGTGAGATAATACTTTAATGTTGAGCTTTATGAGATTCATCAGGGAGTCTGAGGTCATCGTCACATATGGATTGACTCCACAGAGTCAGTAACTTTTAACCCCAATGAGAATCCTTGGGATGTGCTGAAGCAAACTCATCACAACAAGCTATCTCATCATCAGTATAAGGTTCCAATAAAAAAAAATTATAATGCAACTCTGGGTTGGGAAAAAAAAGTGACAACTGATGAGCATTTAAAAATATTACCACACTGCATGCATGCCAAAATCAAAGCCAAAAGTGGTCCAACAAAGGATTTGAGTGTGTGACCTTTTGTGGCCTTGTAACGCACCGTGAAGAAGGAATAACCTATTAAATGTTATCTTATCTGCATTAACCAAAAAACGGTAGCAGAAGCTCAAGCAGCTCCTCTTTCATTACACGCTCTTATCGTGACATTTGAGAGA
>JBBPBX010026828.1:17529-37784 GCA_038048925.1 Garcialebias charrua | reverse complement strand
AATTTACACATGTATACCACGTTTCATAATTCTGGGATAAAGCATGGCTGGGGGCTGATTTTTAAACTAAATTCTAGGGGGCGCTCTGGAAGAATCAGGCCACGCCCACTACATATTGGACTGCAGTCCTGTCGAGGGATGGATAAATATAGATCTTAGTGAATTTGGTGTAGCTGGGAGCTTCTATTAGGAAGTTATTTTAGCTTGATGTTTCATGGAGAATGGCCAGATTTGAGGCTTGGCCACGCCCACATGCTTTGACATAGAAAAATTATTTTGATAACTTTTGACCTTCAATGCCTCAAGATAGTGCTGACCGAGTTTGACGCCTGGATCTCGAAAGCTCTAGGACGAGTTCGCTCAGATATGACGTAAATGAAATAGACCAAATTGTGACTTTGACCTAAGGCCACGCCCACATGCTTTGACATAGAAAAATTCTTTTGATAACTTTTGACCTTCAATGCCTCAAGATAGTGCTGACCGAGTTTGATGCCTGGATCTCGAAAGCTCTAGGACGAGTTCGCTCAGATATGACGTAAATGAAATAGACCAAATTGTGACTTTGACCTAAAATGGCCGACTTCCTGTTGGCTTTGGACCATTGCTCCAAGAGACTTTTTTGTAGCTCCTGATGAGATACACATGTGTACCAAGTTTCATTATTCTAGGATAAAGCATGGTGTCAATAGACCTTTAAATGTCAAAGTTATAGCGTTTCGTTTGTTTCGGCGAGTACGCCAAGTTCACCGCTCCACCACGCCCCCTGAACATATACGAAAAGTCAATTTTTTTGATAACTTTTAAAGGCCCATGCCTTAACTGCATTCTGACCAAGTTTGAAGCCGATAGGTCGAACGCCTGAGAAGGAGTTCGTCAAAGTTCGACATGAGTAAAACTGAAAAATGACCAAAATTTGACCTTTGACCCAAAATGGCCGCCTACCTGTGCATTTTAGAGGGTACCTCCAATGTACTTTTTTTCTTGAATTGGGGAGATCTACATATGTACCGAGTTTCAGATCTCTACGACTTACGGTTTTCCCCAACTCACGTTAGGGGGCGCTGTTGAGCAGTTAGGCCACGCCCACTTGCGATTACACCAGAATCATAAAATTTTAGTTGGGGGACAATTTTGGGTGAAGTTTGGTGAGTTTTTGAATATGTTAAAGGCCCCAAACGGCCGCGCGAAGTGACGGAAAAAGAAGAAGAATAATAATAATTAAAGCCGCAAGCGGCGTTGAGGCCCGAAGCAGCTTAGCGCCGCTCGGACCTTATTGAGGCGACCGCGCGAGCTCCAGCTCGTCCGCTCGGTCGCCATTTCGAAGTCTCTCGTGTCTACTCCGCACCAGGGGTGCACACGCACAATAAATCTGGTTCAGATCGGATGATGTCTCACTGAGATATAACAGTTTGAATAATCTAGGGGGCGCTCTGGAGTCACATGTTAAACCACAATATCAATGTGTCCACAAGGTCTCACTGATGATACACAATAAATCTGGTTCAGATCGGATGATGTCTCACTGAGATATAACAGTTTGAATAATCTAGGGGGCGCTATGGAGTTATATGTTAAACCACATTATCAATGTGTCCACAAGGGCTCACTGATTATTCACAATAAATTTGGTTCAGATCGGATGATGTATCACTGAGATATAACTATAGAAATAATGTAGGGGGCGCACTTGAGTCAAATGTTAGCCCACCATATCAATGTGTCCACAAGGGCTCACTGATGATGCACAATAAATCTGGTTCAGATCGGATGATGTATCACTGAGATATAACAGTTTGAATAATCTAGGGGGCGCTCTGGAGTCATATGTTAAACAACAATATCAATGTGTCCACAAGGTCTCACTGATTATGCACAATAAATCTGGTTCAGATCGGATGATGTATCACTGAGATGGGACTATAGAAATAATGTAGGGGACGCATGAAGCGCAAGTTTGAGGCCTGGCCACGCCCCTTTAGCATAAACGAAAACGCAAACTTTTGATAACTTTTACTGTCCAATGTGTTAAGGGCATGTTAACCAAGTTTAAAGGCAATCCTTCAAAATCACTAAGAGGAGTTTGTTTAAATACGCAATTCAAAAACATCGGAAAATGACCTTTGACCCAAAATGGCCGACTTTGTTTTTGTTTTGGACCAGGGTTCCAAGAGACTTTTTTGTAGGTCCTGACAATTTACACATGTATACCACATTTCATAATTCTGGGATAAAGCATGGCTGGGGGCTGATTTTTAAACTAAATTCTAGGGGGCGCTCTGGAAGAATCAGGCCACGCCCACTACATATTGGACTGCAGTCCTGTCGAGGGATGGATAAATATAGATCTTAGTGAATTTGGTGTAGCTGGGAGCTTATATTAGGAAGTTATTTTAGCTTGATGTTTCATGGAGAATGGCCAGATTTGAGGCTTGGCCACGCCCACATGCTTTGACATAGAAAAATTCTTTTGATAACTTTTGACCTTCAATGCCTCAAGATAGTGCTGACCGAGTTTGACGCCTGGATCTCGAAAGCTCTAGGACGAGTTCGCTCAGATATGACGTAATTGATGTTTCATGGAAAATGGCCAGATTTGAGGCTTGGCCACGCCCACATGCTTTGACATAGAAAAATTCTTTTGATAACTTTTGACCTTCAATGCCTCAAGATAGTGCTGACTGAGTTTGACCCCTGGATCTCGAAAGCTCTAGGACGAGTTCGCTCAGATATGACGTAAATGAAATAGACCAAATTTGACTTTGACCTAAGGCCACGCCCACATGCTTTGACTTAGAAAAATTCTTTTGATAACTTTTGACCTTCAATGCCTCAAGATAGTGCTGACCGAGTTTGACGCCTGGATCTCGAAAGCTCTAGGACGAGTTCGCTCAGATATGACGTAAATGAAATAGACCAAATTGTGACTTTGACCTAAAATGGCCGACTTCCTGTTGGCTTTGGACCATTGCTCCAAGAGACTTTTTTGTAGCTCCTGATGAGATACATATGTGTACCAAGTTTCATTATTCTAGGATAAAGCATGGTGTCAATAGACCTTTAAATGTCAAAGTTATAGCGTTTCGTTTGTTTCGGCGAGTACGCCAAGTTCACCGCTCCACTACGCCCCCTGAACATATACGAAAAGTCAATTTTTTTGATAACTTTTAAAGGCCCATGCCTTAACTGCATTCTGACCAAGTTTGAAGCCGATAGGTCGAACGCCTGAGAAGGAGTTCGTCAAAGTTCGACATGAGTAAAACTGAAAAATGACCAAAATTTGACCTTTGACCCAAAATGGCCGCCTACCTGTGCATTTTAGAGGGTACCCCCAATGTACTTTTTTTCTTGAATTGGGGAGATCTACATATGTTCCGAGTTTCAGATCTCTACGACTTACGGTTTTCCCCAACTCACGTTAGGGGGCGCTGTTGAGCAGTTAGGCCACGCCCACTTGCGATTACACCAGATTCATAAAATTTTCGTTGGGGGACAATTTTGGGTGAAGTTTGGTGAGTTTTTGAATATGTTAAAGGCTCCAAACGGCCGCGCGAAGTGACGGAAGAAGAAGAATAATAATAATAATAAAGCCGCAAGCGGCGTTGAGGCCCGAAGCAGCTTAGCGCCGCTCGGACCTTATTGAGGCGACCGCGCGAGCTCCAGCTCGTCCGCTCGGTCGCCATTTCGAAGTCTCTCGTGTCTACTCCGCACCAGGGGTGCACACGCACAATAAATCTGGTTCAGATCGGATGATGTCTCACTGAGATATAACAGTTTGAATAATCTAGGGGGCGCTCTGGAGTCACATGTTAAACCACAATATCAATGTGTCCACAAGGTCTCACTGATGATACACAATAAATCTGGTTCAGATCGGATGATGTCTCACTGAGATATAACAGTTTGAATAATCTAGGGGGCGCTATGGAGTTATATGTTAAACCACATTATCAATGTGTCCACAAGGGCTCACTGATTATTCACAATAAATTTGGTTCAGATCGGATGATGTATCACTGAGATATAACTATAGAAATAATGTAGGGGGCGCACTTGAGTCAAATGTTAGCCCACCATATCAATGTGTCCACAAGGGCTCACTGATGATGCACAATAAATCTGGTTCAGATCGGATGATGTATCACTGAGATATAACAGTTTGAATAATCTAGGGGGCGCTCTGGAGTCATATGTTAAACAACAATATCAATGTGTCCACAAGGTCTCACTGATTATGCACAATAAATCTGGTTCAGATCGGATGATGTATCACTGAGATGGGACTATAGAAATAATGTAGGGGACGCATGAAGCGCAAGTTTGAGGCCTGGCCACGCCCCTTTAGCATAAACGAAAACGCAAACTTTTGATAACTTTTACTGTCCAATGTGTTAAGGGCATGTTAACCAAGTTTAAAGGCAATCCTTCAAAATCACTAAGAGGAGTTTGTTTAAATACGCAATTCAAAAACATCGGAAAATGACCTTTGACCCAAAATGGCCGACTTTGTTTTTGTTTTGGACCAGGGTTCCAAGAGACTTTTTTGTAGGTCCTGACAATTTACACATGTATACCACGTTTCATAATTCTGGGATAAAGCATGGCTGGGGGCTGATTTTTAAACTAAATTCTAGGGGGCGCTCTGGAAGAATCAGGCCACGCCCACTACATATTGGACTGCAGTCCTGTCGAGGGATGGATAAATATAGATCTTAGTGAATTTGGTGTAGCTGGGAGCTTATATTAGGAAGTTATTTTAGCTTGATGTTTCATGGAGAATGGCCAGATTTGAGGCTTGGCCACGCCCACATGCTTTGACATAGAAAAATTCTTTTGATAACTTTTGACCTTCAATGCCTCAAGATAGTGCTGACCGAGTTTGACGCCTGGATCTCGAAAGCTCTAGGACGAGTTCGCTCAGATATGACGTAATTGATGTTTCATGGAAAATGGCCAGATTTGAGGCTTGGCCACGCCCACATGCTTTGACATAGAAAAATTCTTTTGATAACTTTTGACCTTCAATGCCTCAAGATAGTGCTGACTGAGTTTGACCCCTGGATCTCGAAAGCTCTAGGACGAGTTCGCTCAGATATGACGTAAATGAAATAGACCAAATTTGACTTTGACCTAAGGCCACGCCCACATGCTTTGACTTAGAAAAATTCTTTTGATAACTTTTGACCTTCAATGCCTCAAGATAGTGCTGACCGAGTTTGACGCCTGGATCTCGAAAGCTCTAGGACGAGTTCGCTCAGATATGACGTAAATGAAATAGACCAAATTGTGACTTTGACCTAAAATGGCCGACTTCCTGTTGGCTTTGGACCATTGCTCCAAGAGACTTTTTTGTAGCTCCTGATGAGATACATATGTGTACCAAGTTTCATTATTCTAGGATAAAGCATGGTGTCAATAGACCTTTAAATGTCAAAGTTATAGCGTTTCGTTTGTTTCGGCGAGTACGCCAAGTTCACCGCTCCACTACGCCCCCTGAACATATACGAAAAGTCAATTTTTTTGATAACTTTTAAAGGCCCATGCCTTAACTGCATTCTGACCAAGTTTGAAGCCGATAGGTCGAACGCCTGAGAAGGAGTTCGTCAAAGTTCGACATGAGTAAAACTGAAAAATGACCAAAATTTGACCTTTGACCCAAAATGGCCGCCTACCTGTGCATTTTAGAGGGTACCCCCAATGTACTTTTTTTCTTGAATTGGGGAGATCTACATATGTTCCGAGTTTCAGATCTCTACGACTTACGGTTTTCCCCAACTCACGTTAGGGGGCGCTGTTGAGCAGTTAGGCCACGCCCACTTGCGATTACACCAGATTCATAAAATTTTCGTTGGGGGACAATTTTGGGTGAAGTTTGGTGAGTTTTTGAATATGTTAAAGGCTCCAAACGGCCGCGCGAAGTGACGGAAGAAGAATAATAATAATAATAATGAAGAAATCGAGCGATTACAATAGGCCTTCAGCAGAGCTTCGCTGCTTCGGGCCTAATAATAATGAAGAAATCCTGGCGATTACAATAGGCCTTCAGCAGAGCTTCGCTGCTTCGGGCCTAATAAACACTACAATTACAATAGGTCCTTGCAGCGCTTCGCTGCTTCGGGCCTAATTAAGGGGTGGGTTTATGCTGTAAAAATCAGAAATAGGGATCTATACCTATAGAAGGTTCAGGAGGGCTTCTGTAACGAAGGCCTCTTCTTCCAACCTATTCCTCCATTCACTACTTAGTTTAGGTTAAACTAAAATAGAAAAAGAAAATATAGTTTGGTCTAAATGTCTGTTGTCCTTTTAGACTAACGACGTAGATTTTTGGTATTCCCTACAAATGTTGAAGTCTATGGCGAGACTCGTCAAAATGAATAGATAATCTAGAATAGAATCGATCGAATCGGTTCAATTTAGAAATTGTGAGACCAGTGTAGTTTATGGTACCTTGAGTAGCTTTAAACTACATTGACTCTTCAACGATTGAGATTTAACAAAACGAACTGCATGTTGGCATAGTTAAATCCATATTATGCATTAACCAATGTTAATACAAAACCTTTTTTGGCTGGGAGTGTTCAGAACCAAAACAATATCTCAAATAATGACAACAGTAATGACTAAACAACAAGGAAACAACGTTTCACTGCTTCGACACACTCTTGTCGTCAGATTCCAAAATGCAACACACAAGAAAAACAGGTCTCAACTTTATAACCGAGGTCAAATTAAATCTCGTGGATTTAAACGGTTGTTAAGGTTAGTTTTTTGTTGTGGGTTTTAGGCTTAGCGTTTCTAAGTTCAAGTTGGACAATGCGACTTATAGGGTGGAAAATACGGTAGTTTGAACCTGATTAGTTTATTTACTAACTTGTGTTTGGACGACCTTATTATCCCATGAAGTCGGTGAATTTGTGAGATCTTGGTCTTTTGTGGAGTCATTGAACACCTTGTAAGGTTTGATCTGATTTCGATGTACCCATTTAGCAATTGGCTCTTTGCGGCCTTTGCTGATTTTGTAGACGACTGAGGACACTTTGTCTGTTATCAGATGAGGTCCAGTCCACCTGGGCATTAGTTTGCGGGCGAGAGTTCCGGTCCCGGACTCTCCTTTCCCGGTTGCTGGGGCGAACGTATAGTACCAGACTCTGTCTCCCACTTGGAGTTCATTGTGAGAGGCCTTCTGGTCATAGTACGCCTTGCGTCCTTCAGCGGATCTTTCCAGGTTTTTCTGGGCGAAAGCAAAAGTGTTTCTGAGGTGTACATTCAAATCTTTCATGTATTGTTGTGTAGTGTAGGCTGTCGCCATGGCGGCGTCGCCTGGTTGGTACAACAGGTGTAGAGGGAGAGTCATTTGTTGACCGGTCATCATCTCGAAGGGAGAGATGCCAGTTGATGTGTGTGGAGTGGCTCTTATGGCCATGAGGACCAGAGGGAGTTTCACGTCCCAGTCCTTGTGGTTTGCAGCCACGTATTTCTTCAAAATACTCACCACAGTTCTGTTTGCTCTCTCTACTTGGCCTGAAGCCTGTGGGTGGTAGCCGACATGAAAGTTGGCCTTGACGCCTAGCGTCTTCCACAGTTCTTTCATCACTTCACCTGTGAAGTGTGTACCTTGGTCTGAGTTCACCCTAAGGGGAAGTCCAAACCTTGAGAATATATGATTCATTAACAACATAGCAGTGGTTTGTGCTGTGTCGTTAGGAGCTGGTAGGCATTCTACCCATTTGGTGAATGCACAGGTTACCGTGAGAAAATATTTATTTCCTCTAGAGCTCTTAGTGAGTGGTCCAACCCAGTCGATCTGGAGGTCAGACCATGGGAATGCAATGCCTCTGCTTTGCAGTGGTGCTCTGTGAAGTGGTCTGGTTGGCTGAAACTGGCCACAGACCACGCACCCTTCAATGTAGTCCTTGACATCCTTTTTCATTCCAGGCCAATAGGCAATTTGTTTTAATGCCGTCAGCGTGGCTTTATCTCCTTTGTGTCCTGCGGACGGGAGATCATGGGCATGAACTAACATCACCCCCCTTTGGTCATGGGGAACCACGAACACAGGTGAGGACGTTGGTCCATGAGCGAAAGTTAGGATGCCTTTGATTAGTTTTAGCTGTTTGCGCAGCTGGTAAAGGACTTTAAGGTCTGGATCGGAATCCAGTTCGTCTTTAGACGGAGTGTTTTTGTTTGGATCAGTCAGGTACAGTATCATGGAGTTGATAGCAGGATCCGACTTCTGTAGTTGGATGATGTCTGGGTCAGTCAGTGCGGGTCGTACAGAGACTGCGTTGTCAGCAGGTCTGGTTGCGGCCTGTGCACGTGTGACTGCCATAACCCTGACTGTAGGTTGTGTTGACAGAGTCTTGATTAACCAGGAGGGGTCGAAGGACCATAGAGGACCTTCGTCGGCTCCTTCTTTGGCTAAGGAATCTGCAATGTCATTGTAGTGCTTGTCATCGCCTGGGACTCTAGAATGTCCTGGAACTTTCTTCCAGTAGATCTGTATGTCGTGTGATGTCACCAAGTGATCACACGCTATGAAAAGCTCTTTGTGTTTCACCACTTTTCTGTCGCTTGTTAGGAAACCGTTCTGTTTCCACACAGCGAGGTGACAAGCGAAACTCAAACGAGCATAGTTAGAGTCCGTGCAGATGACTAGCCTCCACACAGGTGGCTCAAATTCACCTCTGGTCCTCTCCCAGAGGCCTGCTGGGAGTTTGAGGGTTCTCCAGTATCTTAGCTGTTCCCTGGACTGCCCTCTGTGGACAGAGATGTCTGGAGTGGATCCTGGGTTCTGTTGGAGCCACGCTTCCAGTCTGAAGGTCACAGCACCGAGTGCTCCAATGACCTGTGGCACCACTCGTATGATCACAACCCATGATAGATGAACTATGACTGGATAAAAGCTCTATAGAAGCATATGCTACTGGAAGCTGCACAACCAGTAGAGAGAACAAAATAATATTATTAAATGTACTTAAACGTAAGTTAGTGATTCTGACTGTGTCCTGACAGTCAACCATGGATGGATGGATGTTTAAGTTCACCTTTATTTAACCAGGCATAAACACTAAGAACAAATTATTTGTTAGAACATAAGTGTCTTACCTGCCTTGGAGAAAGCTTTTTAAAACCAGCCCTCTTGGAGAAATGGGTTCAATTCTGACTGGGCTGACAACCAATGGAACAAGGCAAAGACCAAAATGAATTGGTGCCATTTTAAAACTACCAGTACTCCAATCTCTATTGTTTTTATAGTGATTCAAGCCAATATCAAACATCTTTATACCCTGTTCACATGACAATTATTGCAGCAGTAGCAGTTAGCTGTAGCTCTTCCACTTTTGTCAGGAATGTGCTTCTGCCAAAATAACCGTGTCCTGCATCACTGACGGCAGTGCAAAGGTTCATAAAGTGGCATTCTCATGCACCACAAAAACTCTTGAGATTGGTGTTGTTTTAGGACAGCAACAATTCACTTTCATTACTGTCCAATTTAATTTACAGAATTCCAGTTGAGACCAATCAATTTCTGTTTAATCTTATGTATAAAATTTCCATTATACGTACTGTATATGCAAATATACATAAATGTTTGATGATTCTCTGTACTGCACGTTTTAATCCTTAGTTCACATTCAAAATATTTTTATGTCAGTTTATTAGGAGAAGAACACACAACTTTTTGTATCAAACTCACTGTCCGTCCATCCATCCATTCGCGTGTGTAGCAAATGCGTTCAATAATACTGTCTGTAACAACGTGGGCATGGATCTTATATATTTTTACTGATTTAAATCTTAAACTTTATTTTTTTCATAGGTTCTGGACCAGATTATTTCAGCAAACATTCTCGTGATTGTCTCTTTAGTTTAACAAAGGGCCATCTTTGTAACAATAAAACATTGTCTTTAAGCTTAACCCATCATCCAGCTTCATTGTGCACTACTCTGGTTTATTAAAATAGTCAGCAGTAATCTCTCCATGCGTCCATGCATGGCAATCAGCTGCATTTTATACCACATTTCTTCCTCTGCTCTGAAACTGCCAACACAGATTTTTTATATAGGAGTTGGAAAAAAAAAATGTATGAAACCTCTTGAATAATCATACTTTTTGCCTTTGTCAGGTTCTATATCTCTTATACTGTTGGAATTATTTAACTTTTCAGTGTTATGGAAATTTTAACGTTTTCAGTCTTCTGTGGATTTTTGAACTTGGCTCCTTCCCAGTTATGACTGATTAACACAACCTTTGCCATAAAGCAACATGGAACACCTCACAAGGCCAGAGAAAGTGATTTGCTCTCACACAGACTGAGCAGGTTCTTTGATTTGAAGAATTGGACCGTATCACCCAGAAGAACGTCTACAAGATGATCTGTGCTTGACACTCTTTCCATGTTGCACTACTGTGGGAGCTGCAGCAAGCAGTGCAATAATGAAAGGGCATCAATCAGCAGCGTCCCTCCTCATCCAGTGGTCATTCACCCCCTTACACACCTTTGAGCAAGGTATCACATTGTAACAGTGACACATGCTTACCACTGCATCCTCCCCAACCCATCTGTCAATAAATGTTACTTTAAACCAGTGCTTCTCAGACATTTCTTGCTGTGCGGAGGAAGAAACATTTCCAGACAACTCCCCAAGAACAAAAGTTCACGTTTAACTGTTAAAACTGCAAGATCGGCATATTTCTTTAAAGTGGTCTGTTATTGTTAATAAAAACGTGAACTGTTTTGTTTTTTGGGGGACCTTTAGATTTTAGATTTCTGATTTGCAAGTGTTCTGATCACGGTTTGATCTGCAGGTATTTTTGTCTGTTGGAGCTCTGGTGTCATCGTTTTAGATAGAAGAGAAGTGTACTGCAGTACACAGCTCATCCTCTAACACCGCTGGAAGATCAGTTGACAAGTAAGATGACTAAATTTCTCATGGACGAGAAAGGATGTGAAAAGCATAAACATGTTTAAGACCTTACGTGTAGCCATGGCACACGGAGTAAACATACAAGTATCATCCAGCACATATCCCGATGCCTCACTCAGGCCCAGCAGTAAAAGACCATGTGTCCAGCTTGCTCAGACTGGTCCCTGTGACACCTACTGAAATAGAAATTCACTAGACTGACCTGCCATCTTGCCCATTTTTACACCAGTCATATTGTTTAAATCACAGATTATTAATGTACTGTTTGTATCAGGCCATCAGTATAAAAAATACAAAACAGTACCAATGTTACTATGTTGTACACAAATTCTAAGACTATACAAAACATAGTCATTTTACTTATATAAACGTGCATATTGCGAAAACACGAGACAAGTATTTAGTATTTATAAGCAGCAGAGCAACAGGAACCACGCTACCATGAGGCTCAAGCGGTGTAGAGCCTGACCGATATACTGGTAAGCCAATATTTTAGACCAGTACTGTATAGGTGTTTTGGGACCTATCGTATCAATGATAATTGTTCAATTATGTGCCAATATAACTTGTAATTTTCACCCCGAAATACTGGAAACCTAGCCTGGCCCTCGCCTTCCTGCACAGCTCCGCTCAATTCTCATTTCCCTTCACTGCACAGTCTGGGACTTCTCTCATAGACAACGATTTCTCCGGTAGATTTTTGACCGGACCAATCAGAGAACAGAAGGGGCGGAGTTTTTGGCCCCTAACCCACGCCCCCACCTGTCCCAGCGCAGCCAGCGAGCAGTCGCATGTTCTCATTCAAAGCGATGCAAAGCGATGCAGGACTGTTTTATATGTGATACAAATTTATTAATTTCCCCTTCTTAATCCCTTATCTGGAGTTTTCTTTTGTTTTTTTGGCCAAAAGTCAAGTTATCGCTCCCTCCTCCCTCCTCCTCCGCTGAGTTCCACCTGTCCCAGCGCAGCCAGAGCCAGCGCGCAGCCGCATGTTCTCATTCAAAGCGATGCAGGACTGTTTTATATTTGACACAAATGTGTTAAATTCCCCTTCTTAATCTCTTATCTGGAGTTTTATTTTGTTTTTTTGCCAAAAGTCAAGTGATCGCTCTCCTCCTCCTCTCTCTCCGGCGCCGCTGCTGTGCAAAGAATAAGGAAATGACTGAGGTTGTCACGAGAGTATTAAAATAGGGTTTTACGTTGCTGCCCGAGTCCCTGCATATTTTCTGGTCTTCTGGACCAGCGCTACATGGTTTTATTTAATTTTTTTCAAACATAAACACAGAATGCACTGCAGGCAGCGAGAGAAAATTCAGCAGGAGGCGGAGCAGATGTCAAGTTCGGCAGAGCTCTGAGGGGGAGGGAGCAGAAAGCTTTACCTGTTCAACATTTTTCTAAGATCCAGAGGCCACGCCTCCAGCAAGAATCGTTTTTCAATGGACAAGTCCCAGACCCTTGTCTGAAGCGAAGTGAAGGACAAGGGTCTGGTTTTAACCAGGCTACTGGAAACCAGACATAACTGTACAATGTATCCAGCAGAGGGCGCATGAAGACTACTGTAAAGTCATGGCAGCTCTTTTTTTCATTCATTCATTCATTTGATTTGATTTGATATTTATTCATTCATTTTAAAAGAACAATACAAGACAGTTTCATCAGATACAAGAATACAAGTAGGATAAAATGAAGGGAGCAGAAAGAAGATGAAATCTTATTATATCTGCCCCTTATTTCACAGTTTGTTCAACCAATGATAACCTTCAAGCAACATCACAGAATGAATAATTCTACTTATTTTTCTAACTGTAATACACAAACTACATCACAAAATGAATAATTCTACTTAATTTTCCTAACTGTAATACACAAACTAGATCACAAAATGAATAATTCTACTTAATTTTTCTAACTGTAATACACAAACTACATCACCCATAATTCTACTTAATTTTTCTAACTGTAATACACAAACTACATCACAAAATGAATAATTCTACTTAATTTTTCTAACTAATACACAAACTACATCACACTTAATTTTTTTTCTACTTAATTTTCCTAACTGTAATACACAAACTAGATCATAAAATGAATAATTCTACTTAATTTTTCTAACTGTAATACACAAACTACAAGATGGCACAACATCAAGATGTTCACAAAATGAATAATTCTACTTAATTTTCCTAACTGTAATACACAAACTACATCACAAAAATGAATAATTCTACTTAATTTTTTCTAACTGTAATACACAAACTACATCACAAAAATGAATAATTCTACTTAATTTTTTCTAACTGTAATACACAAACTGCGTCACAAAATGAATAACTCTACTTAATTTTTCTAACTGTAATACACAAACGCACTAAGCTACATCATAAGTACAACATAAGTGTAATACACAAACACACTAAGTTACATCATATATAGTTTTTGAGCAAGTCCTTTTTGACCTTTTTCTTAAATGTATACATTGATTTTGCATTTTTAACATCACTCTCCAGAGCATTCCACAATCGAACTCCCTGAATTGAGGTAGACCGTCCCTTTAAGCTGGTTCTGAATTGTGGTTTGATGAATATCTCTGTCCCTTTGAGATTGTAATAACTTTGTCTTTTTATAAAATTTCTTTGGATATTTAAAGGTAATGTGTTCTCTGTCCCTTTGAGATTGTAATAACTTTGTCTTTTTATAAAATTTCTTTGGATATTTAAAGGTAATGTGTTATTATGAGCCCTATACATAACTGATAAAATACTATATTCTACCAATTCCTGGAATTTCAATAAGTTTAGCTGAAGAAACAAAGTGTTTGATGGGTGACTGAAATGTTTTCTGGTGATTACTCTTACAGCTCTCTTTTGTAAAATAAAAACAGGCTTTGTAATAGTTTTGCACGCTTTTCCCCAAACCTCAATACAATAGATTAAATGTGGAGCAATGATTGTGTTATACAACATATGCAGAGCTTTATCAATTAAAAAATCCCTGACTTTATACAGTACTGCAATTGATCTAGCTATTTTTGTTTTAATGGAATTTACATGATGTTTCCATGTCAGTTTGTCATCAATGATAACACCCAGAAACTTCACTTCACTCACTTTACAGATCACAACATCTTCAATTTCAAATGGATCGTCATCAACAATTCTCTTTTTGTTACTGAATATCATGTAATTAGTTTTATCTAAATTCAAAGATAATTTGTTTAATTTAAACCAAGTTTGTATTTTTATAAATTCTGTTTTCATCATATCCAAAATCTGTTTTATGTCATTACCCGAACAGAAAAATGTGGTGTCATCGGCAAAAAAAACACATTTAAGTAGTCCTGACACATTTACCAAGTCATTCAGTAACTTTTGTCCAAGCACAAAACCCTGAGGAACTCCACAAGTGATATCATGGGAGGTCAGATCTAACATCATTTATTTGCACAAACTGTTTCCTGTCTGACCCTACCCAAGGCAGACAGGTCCTAGGTGAGGGACGAGACAAAGCGCAGCCCACAAGACCCCTTATGATGAGTAATATAAATGGAAACAATGTTCCCTCGCCCGGACGCGGGTCACCGGGGCCCCACTCTGGAGCCAGGCCCGGAGGAGGGGCACGTTGGCGAGCGCCTGGTGGCCGGGCTTTCACCCATGGAGCTCGGCCGGGCACAGCCCGAAGAGGAGACGTGGGTCCCCCTTCCCATAGGCTCACCACCTGTGGGAGGGGCCAAAGGGGTCGGGTGCATTGTGGAATGGGTGGTGGCCGAGGGCGGGGACCCTGGCGGTCTGATCCTCGGCTACAGAAGCTGGCCATTGGGACATGGAATGTCACCTCTCTGGTGGGGAAGGAGCCTGAGCTAGTGTGTGAGGTTGAGAGGTTCCGGCTAGAAATAGTCGGACTCACCTCAACGCATGGCTCTGGCTCTGGAACCAGTTTCCTTGAGAGGGGTTGGACACTCTTCCACTCTGGAGTTGCCCCTGGTGAGAGGCGCCGAGCAGGAGTGGGCATACTTGTTGCCCCCCATCTTGGTGCCTGTACGTTGGGGTTCACCCCGGTGAACGAGAGGGTAGCCTCCCTTCGCCTACGTGTGGGGGGACGGGCTCTGACTGTTGTTTGTGCCTATGCGCCGAACGGCAGCGCAGATTACCCACCCTTTTTGGAGTCCTTGGAGGGGGTATTGGAGGGTGCGCCTCCTGGGGACTCCCTTGTTCTGCTGGGGGACTTCAACGCTCACGTGGGCAATGACAGTGAGACCTGGAGGGGTGTGGTTGGGAGGAACGGCCCCCCTGATCTGAACCCGAGTGGTGTTCTGTTGTTGGACTTCTGTGCTCGTCATGGATTGTCCATAACGAACACCATGTTCAGGCATAAGGGTGTCCATATGTGCTCTTGGCACCAGGACACCCTAGGTCGTAGTTCAATGATCGACTTTGTTGTCGTCTCATCTGATCTGCGGCCGCATGTCCTGGACACTCGGGTGAAGAGAGGGGCGGAGCTGTCAACTGACCACTACCTGGTGGTGAGTTGGCTCCGATGGTGGGGGAGGATGCCGGTCAGACCTGGCAGACCCAAACGTATTGTGAGGGTCTGCTGGGAACGTCTGGCAGAGTCTCCCGTAAGACGGAGCTTTAACTCCCACCTCCGGGAGAGCTTTGAACACGTTCCGAGGGAGGCGGGGGACATTGAGCCCGAGTGGGCCATGTTTCGCGCCTCTATTGTCGAGGCAGCTTATCGGAGTTGTGGCCGCAAGGTTGTTGGTGCCTGTCGTGGTGGCAACCCTCGAACCCGGTGGTGGACACCGGCGGTGAGGGATGCTGTCAAGCTGAAGAAGGAGTCCTATTGGGCCTTTTTGGCCTGTGGGACCCCGGAAGCAGCAGATAGGTACCGGCAGTCCAAGCGGCATGCGGCTCGGGTGGTTGCTGAGGCAAAAACTCGGGCGTGGGAGGAGTTCGGAGAGGCCATGGAGAATGACTTCCGTACGGCTTCGAGGCGATTCTGGTCCACCATCCGGCGTCTCAGGGGGGGAAAGCGGTATGCGACCAACACCATTTATGGTGGGGATGGCGTGCTGTTGACCTCAACTCGGGATGTTGTGAGTCGGTGGGCGGAATACTTCAAAGACCTCCTCAATCCTACTGGCACGTCTTCCACTGAGGAAGCGGAGCCTGGGGACTTTGGATCGGGCTCTCCAATCTCTGGTGCGGAGGTCGCCGAGGTGGTTAAAAAGCTCCGCGGTGGCAAGGCTCCGGGGGTGGATGAGATTCGTCCTGAGTTCCTTAGGGCTCTGGATGTTGTGGGGTTGTGTTGGCTTACGCGACTCTGCAATATCGCGTGGACATCGGGGGCAGTTCCCTTGGATTGGCAGACTGGGGTGGTGGTTCCCCTATTCAAAAAGGGGGACCGTAGGGTGTGTTCCAACTATAGAGGGATCACACTCTTAAGCCTCCCTGGTAAGGTCTATTCAGGGGTTCTGGAGAGGAGGGTCCGTCGGATAGTCGAACCTCGGATTCAGGAGGAGCAGTGTGGTTTTCGTCCTGGTCGTGGAACACTAGACCAGCTCTACACCCTCAACAGGGTCCTGGAGGGTGCGTGGGAGTTTGCCCAACCAGTTTACATGTGCTTTGTAGACTTGGAAAAGGCATTCGACCGCGTCCCTCGGGGGGTTCTGTGGGGTACTCCGGGAGTATGGGGTACCAGGCCCATTGATATGGGCTGTTAGGTCCCTGTACGACCGGTGTCAGAGCTTGGTCCGCATTGCCGGCAGTAAGTCAGGCTCGTTTCCGGTGAGAGTTGGACTCCGCCAAGGTTGCCCTTTGTCACCGATTCTGTTTATAACTTTTATGGACAGAATTTCTAGGCGCAGCCAAGGTGTTGAGAGGATCCGTTTTGGTGGCCTTAGAATCGCTTCTCTGTTTTTTGCAGATGATGTGGTCCTATTGGCTTCATCAGCTCGTGATCTACAGCTTTCACTGGAGCGGTTTGCAGCTGAATGCGATGCGGCCGGGATGAGGATCAGTTCCTCCAAATCCGAGGCCATGGTCTTGAGCCGGAAAAGGGTAGCGTGCCCTCTCCGGGTCGGGGAGGAGGTCCTGCCCCAAGTGGAGGAGTTTAAGTATCTCGGGATCTTGTTCACGAATGAGGGAAAACTGGAGCGTGAGATCGATAGGCGGATAGGTGCAGCGTCCGCAGTGAAGCGGGCGCTGTACCGGTCTGTCGTGGTGAAGAGAGAGCTGAGTCAAAAGGCAAAGCTCTCAATTTACCGATCGATCTACGTTCCCACCCTCATCTATGGTCATGAGCTTTGGGTTATGACCGAAAGAACAAGATCTCGGATACAAGCGGCTGAAATGAGTTTTCTCCGCAGGGTGGCTGGACTCTCCCTTAGAGATAGGGTGAGAAGCTCAGTCATCCGGGAGGGACTCGGAGTAGAGCCGCTGCTTCTCCACATCGAGAGGAGCCAGTTGAGGTGGCTCGGGCATCTGGTTAGGATGCCTCCTGGACGCCTCCCTGGTGAGGTGTTCCGGGCATGTCCCACCGGGAGGAGACCCAGAGGAAGACCCAGGATACGCTGGAGGGACTATGTTTCTCGGCTGGCCTGGGAACGCCTTGGGATTCCCCCAGAGGAGCTGCTCCAAGTGGCTGGGGAGAGGGAAGTCTGGGCCTCCCTACTTAGGCTGCTACCCCCGCGACCCGACCCCGGATAAGCGGAAGAAAATGGATGGATGGATGGATGTTTCCTGTCTTAAATAGCTAGATACCCACTGTAATGCTGGTCCTCTAATACCATGTTTATTTAGTTTTTCAAGGAGAATGGTGTGATCAATGGTATCAAATGCTTTTTTTAGATCGACAAAAACACTAACACAGTACTGTTTGATCGACAGCAAGTTATTTGTTCCATTAAATCCATGAGAGCCATTGATGTAGAGTTTTTTTCTCTAAACCCATACTGACTGCTACTTAAAATATTTTGTTTATCAATAAATTGATCCAATCTGGTCACAAATAGTTTTTCTAGAATTTTTGAGAACTGGTAGGCTAATAAGGATATCGGCCTATAATTATTGAATACACATTTATCATCATTTTTAAAAAGAGGAATTATTAGGAATTGTTCAAATACCTATCTACACCAACTACCATTAATTTTTCACAACATTTCACCACGAACAGTTTTGTATTTACGTATACAGTATTTCGACGAGTTATTTATTTATTTATTTTTGGTCAGGCTTCAGTAAAACAGCTTCGGGGTCCTGACGACGTATCATCCGTCAGAATGACGTTGGAGAAAGGTTAATCAGCTGATTTTGAGCGAATAAAAAACAACCCAGAAGACGGATTTGTGTGTGAGAAAACGCTTAAATTCGACTGACAGTGGATAATATTCTGGTTGAGTTTTGTTGACATGTTATATTTAGGTAAGTTGAGGTTTGTTTGCTTCTGAATTGTGCCCTTTCGTTATTGTGTTTATTATGCTAAGTCAGTTACCCGACTTTTCTCGGCAGACGTTTGGCCTCTTTGGTTGCTTTGTCTATCGTGAATGATCTATAATACTATTACTTTTTGTCGTAACAAAAACTGCAGACATTATAAAGATGACATACTTTCCCTAAAGTTTTATATTTTGTAAGTGCTTTGTTATAAAAATGTATGGAAGAATGCGTTAACTGAACTAGCGTTAGCATTAGCTTTTATGTTATGCACCTACAAAAACAGTTGGTTGTTGACTTCCAGTGTAATATGTGTACTGTATATTACCAGTAGTTCAGTTTAATTTGTGTATAATAAGGGGGTGCAAACTCGTCTGTCGATTTGATTCAGAAAATATTTTCGATTCAGAAAATGTTTTTCTATTAAATGGTCATACATTTTGTTTAAACTATGTGATTGGAAAAAAAAAATGAAACAACAATGTAAACAAATAGAACATAAGTTATTTAAAGCAATACTTTTTAGGTTCCTTACTGTATCAAATATGTTATCTCGTTTTATATTCATACCAAAAATAAGACTTCATAAAATTCTGCAACTTATTATTAGGTTAGCTTAGCTGTGATTAAATAATTCAAAAATGTATAAATATAAAAGTAAACAAAGACTTCAGCGAACCATAGTGCATTAACCTTTAACTCAAAATAAAACACGGACTTCACAGTTTTTATTTATTTATTATATTGCACTAACAATTTGCAATATTTAAAAACTTAACCTCAAATATTAAATATACAGACCTCACAGTCTTAACCATAGTGCATTCATATTTGGTAAATCTTTAACAAAATTTAAAATCCATCCATCCATTATTCATTTATAATTAATTATTAATTAATCCATCCATTAATGGATGGGTAAAGTTTTATAAATATGGGAAAAATCCATAAATGTTGCTTCGGCCTGTAATTCGCAAGGCATGTAAATTATGCAAAAAACAGCAACTTGTACAAAGAAAAATATGTTAATTATTTTCTTTACTGATTTTTACAGACCAACGTCATGGACAAGATTTTGGAGGGTCTGGTCAGTTCCGATCACTCTGTGCCAGTCAAAAGAGCCATCGTGAAGATGGTCATGGAGGCAGCAGAGAAGGAGGTGACGGAGGAGCAGTGTCAAGCGTTGTTCACACTCACCACCCGTCTCATCCTGCTTGGTGAAGATGCTTTCCAGAAGCAGATTGGCCTCCAGGTTCTCGACGCCTATGCCCGCTACCACCGGCCGGAGTTTGAGCATTTCTTCAATAAAGACTTTGCCCTCAGTTTGCTCCAGCAGGGCCATGGGCATGTGGACCACAGAGACCCGGCTGTAATAGACTACATTCACTGCTGCCTGCGGCTGCTCATCAGCTGCCCGTCTGTGCTGGACATCTTCAGTGTGATCCAAGTGGAGGCTTTAAGGATGGTGTGTGAACGCCCGCAGCCTGCTCTCTGTGCCCATCTGTGCACTCTGCTGTCAGACTTCATGCAGTGCATCCCGAGGGACAAGTCGGGCGTTTTGTTCTGCCAGCAGCTCGTTCGGACCATCAGCTGCTTCCAGTGTTTTGCCAGCCAAGAAAGAGAACTGAAAGAGTATGTGGAGCAGGTAACCAAGGTTAGCACGCTGCTGCAGAACATCTGGAAGGCTGACCCAACCACTCTGTTGCCTTCGCTGCAAGAAGTTTTTACTATCATCTCCTCCACAGGTGACATTCCTTTTAATCACACAATAATACCCTTTTTTTTGTTAAGTGATGCCTTTGTGTTTCTGCTGTGAAAGTTTTAGATACCTGAAACTTACTGACCCAATGTCAGAGAGAGAGTCTTTATTGTCATTTGCACCGCATGTGG
>JBBPBX010026827.1:8444-18668 GCA_038048925.1 Garcialebias charrua | reverse complement strand
AACATTGTTCTGAGTTTGGGTTCTTTTTCTTTCAATGCAATAAAATAAACAAATTTAAAAGGTAACAGATCATTGTTTATGGTATGGTTTATGATTTTAAATGCTGTATGTTTGGCCCCCGAGCCGTTAGCTTTCAGAAACTGCGGCCCCCTGAGCAGTTTTGTTGAATAGCCCTGGACTGTACGGACCCACTAGGTTTTGTGTATCATGTGCTTGTTTCCTTTTTGCCATGATAAATGGGAAAAGAGAAGTTAGGAAATGAATTTGCTGTAACCCTGTTGTTGCTTTGGGCAGCACATTTCATAATGTGTGCAGCATATTTTTTGGACTATAAGACGCACCGGGTTATAAGATGCATTAAGCGAAACAAAACACAGTCAGATAAGTCAAATTTGATTCAACTCATTCACAATAACTCTCAACATTGTTCGGTTTTACCACATACAATCGGTTTGAGGTCAGTAAGCAGAGCCAGAATTTATACATAAGGCTCACTGGATTATAAGGCAAAAAATATTAAAGAAATTATTTGTAACCAGATTAGATCAATTTATAGATACAGAATATTTTAAGTAATAGTCAATATGGATTTAGAGCAAATAATCAACATCAATGGCTCTCATGGAACTAATAGAAGAGATAACAATCAAAAACAGTATTGTGTTAGCATTTTTCTTGATTTAAAAAAAAGACTTTGACACCATTGACCATACTATTCTCCTTGAAAAACTGAATAAATATGGCATTAGAGGATTACCACTACAGTGGGTACAGTTATTTCAACAATAGGAGACAGTTTGTACAGGTAAACGATGTAAGATCTGAATTTTGTGTTAATGGATGTGGAGTTGCTCAAGGCTCTGTGTTGGGACCAAAGTTGTTTACCGTAATTTGTATGTGAATGGTCTGGTTGATGTGTCAGGGTTTTTGAAGCGTGTTCTATTTGGAGATGATACCACGTTTTTTTGTTCAGTTGAAGATATTGAATGGATGTTAGAGATGATACAGGCAGAATTCATAAAAATACAAACTTGGTTTCTTCCAAATTAATAAGTTATTAATGAATTTGGAAAAAACAAACTACATGATATTTAGTAATAGAAAGAAAATTATCGAAGTCTCATTTAAAACTGACTGAAATTCATAGAGTTAATGAAATAAAATTTTGGGGTGTCGTCACTGATGAAACGCTGACATGGAAATCTCATGTAAATTACTTAAATGTCAAAATTAATTGTATTACTGTATAAAGTAAAAGAGTTTTTGAATGACAAAGCTTTGCAAATATTGTATAATGTAATGATTGTTCCATAGTTAATCTATCGTATTGAAGTTTGGGGAAAAGCATGAAAAAAATTACAAATCCTATTTTTATTTTACATAAAAGAGCTATAAGAATTATTAGTAGGAAGTGCTTTGGTCAACAAATACAGTAAATAATTTCATCAATTAAAATTATTACAATTTTATTATTTTGTTGATATAGTATTTTACAAGTCATGTAAAAAGCTCATAAAAAATTACCCCAACTACTGTATTAAAATTTGTTAAAAAAGAGAGTCATTATAACCTTAAAGGAATGGAAAAGTTAGTAAAAACCTCCATTTAGAACTACTGTAGTTTGAAGGAGCTGTGTTGTAATTCAGAGAATAGGATTGTGGAATTGCGTTGATATCTCAATAAAAAATTCTAAAACAATTTATATGTTTAAAAGGGTGATTTAGTTTAAATTGTTAGAAAAGTATGGTGCCATGTGAAGGATGCCTGATGTTTTTTTTTGTTGTTGTTGCTTTGGGCATTGTTCAAGCCTGAGTAGTTTGTTTATTTTATGTATTTTTTAAATAAGGGGCAGATATTACGGTATAAGAATTTTTTTCTTCTTTCTGCACCCTTTTCATTCAATGTCTTTTTCTTTTTGATGAATTTGTTTTGTTTCCTTTGTTTCTTTTAAACAAATTAATAAATAATAATAATAATAAAATGATAAGATTCATTGTTGATTTTTGAGAAAATTAAAGGACTTTAAGTGCACCTTATAGTCCAAAAAATACAGTATTCTATATGCAGCATATACATGCATTCACTACATTTTACAGCTTATTTTCTGCTGTGTGCAGGAAGCCAAAACTAATCTGCTGTGTATTATAGTTTAAGCTAAATAGCTGCAACTCAAATTCAAGTTATCTTCTTTATCAAACTAAAGAAAAGAAAACAGTAATAGATATAAGATATAAGGTAATTTACACAAAACTACACTGCATAGTGAAACACTACAAATGCTGAACAGACAGAATAAACAAAGATTAAATTGTATATTTTCATAATCGAAGACATTTACATTGCTGAGATTACAGTCTGTGTCAGTGAACACCTTACACCTCAGCGTCAGAGAAGGACTTGTCTTTGCTCCGGATGGTGATCATTGAGTTTGTGTAGGTGTAGGAGCGAGACACCTCCTCCTGGAAGGCCGTCTCCAACACCTTCAGGATGGATTTGCGGACTTTATCCTTAAAATCTTGACCCATAAACACATACAGCAGTGGGTTCATGCAGCTGTTCAGGAAGGCCAGACTTGTTGTGATTGGGATTCCAATCATAACAATGTGATCAAATGTTTCATTAGCATAATTTGTCATGTGATGCACCAGCTCGATCAAACCCATGACGTGAAAGGGAGCCCAGCAAAGGAAAAAGGTGACGACGATGGCAGCGATGATCTTAAAAGGACGACTTGAATGGCTAGCCAAGGTGCGGTTTCTGCTCAGTCGATGGATTATGACGGCATAACAGGAGACGATGACAGAGAAGGGGATGACGAACCCAAGGACTGATCGAGTGATGGTCATGGCCTGATGGCGACACAGTCGTAAATGTACCACAGACTGGGTTACATAATCATCAGAGAAAGCAAAGTTGTTAAAGCAGATGATGTCTTCATTGTGCTCTGATGAACCAGTGTCCCTGAAGACAAAGTACGGTGCGCTGAGTATTAAAGCCAGAGCCCAAACACACAGACTCACACAAGAGGCCCTCCGTACATTTCTGTGGTTCTGGGCCCAAACAGGCCAAACCACAGACACACATCTGTCCACACTGATCACCACCAGGATGTAGACACTGGCAAACATGTTTAGAAAGCTTATGGTGGTGTTCAGCTTGCACATGAATTTCCCAAACGGCCAGTGGAAATCCATAGCTGTGTACGTGACACTCAGCGGCAGGAATGCTGTGAAGAGGAAGTCGGCCACAGCAAGGTTGAGGAACCAAACTGTGTTCACAGTTTTCTTCATCTTGAAGCCGGTCACCCAGATAACCACTCCATTCCCGAGCACACCGAGGACAAAGGCCAGGGAGTAAACAATCAGAGACATGATGTTGAGTGACTGTCTCAACTCCATGTGATCATTTTTGGTGAAACCATCATCTCTGTAGTCGTACTCATCATACCAAGAACTGCTATTCCCATTTTCCTCAGTTGAGTTAGTGTGATAGAAAGGAGAAGTGGTCATTTGCTCCATCATTGTCAAAGAACCTGCAAGAAGGAACAAAACGTATTATTTCTCCCAGAAGATCAAACAATATACATATTGTACTTAAACCAAAGCATGCAGTCTACTTTTGGGAATTACACTCAAACAAATAAAGTCTAGCACTTGCACAGTGGTGTTTAAAAAAATCACGTGACTGTACTGATATAATTGCACTCTTATGTCAAGAAGACAACAGAATTGGCAGTAAAGTCACTCTGCTGGTCCCATGTCAGCAGGTTATGGAAAACCCTCTTGAGTCTGGATAAATAACAAGTCAGAGTGAAATGACGTCATGCAGTTGTTGTATTCTTTGAAGTTGGTCCAGTTGGTCAAGCAAGTTGACAGAACGCTGGTGCAACTCCTCTGGCAGACTGACACTGGGCTAGAGTTAACAGATCTGAAACTATCAACACTCATCTCTCCTAGATCCTTCATGTCAACCGTATTAGATAATGTCATCAACAAACTTGACCATTGCAGATGTTTCTAACCATTACTTATCCAATGTACGTCATTGTTGATTTTTTTAACTGTATCTACTCAACCGATGTCTGTCTACTCAACCGATGTCTGTCTGTTTTTTATATATATAATGCCTATATAAGTCTGTCTTATCCTGATGGTTTTGTACAGTCAACATCTATTTATTCTAATTGTAGTTTTCTTTATTTATATTTTTTGATAAATGCAAATGCTTATTGACAATTACCATGTGACGTGTGCTGCTGACCACTTGACCAGGTCACCCTTGTAAAAGAGATCTCGATCTCAACGGTAAAATAAAGGTGATTGATTGATTGATTGATAATGTTCTAGCTGATCCAGCACATCTTCACCTGGGAACGGATTGTAGGACTTGACTGATTCTGATGCCCCTTTTCCACCACTCCTACTCAGCCCCAACTCTGCTCAGCTTGCTATGGTTTCTGTACAACCCACGGGAGACATGACATTACAGCACATTTCATTCCTCGGCTTTAAAGCAGAGTCACAGCTGACGCTGCTAAAAATTACAGATTTATAATATTATAATATTAACTGCAACGACACAAATGGTTAAATTGGTTAAATTAAAATAAAGCGGCTTCACACCCACCGCCGCGGCCCGGACGGGTCGCGGACGAGTACGCGGGTACTCGGGGGCCGCGGCGGGACGGCCGAGCAGGACCGCCACGCCGCTGGGTACAAAGTTCCGTGGGCCGGCCGCGTGCCGAGGATCGCCGAGCGCCCCACGTCGACCCCCGTGCGCCTCCCGCACGTCGCGCCCGGGCCCACCCCCCCGTGCCCCGGGGATGGTCCGTGCGCGCCGCACGTTTGAGTGGGTCCTCGGCTTTAAAGCAGATTCACAGCTGACGCTGCTAAAAATTACAGATTTATTTATTTAGTTAGTTAGTTATTTACTCTGAGAGCAGAACTTCAATCTCCGCACCAGTAAAGTTCTTCTTTATACTTCTCGCTGTCATCTTTATGAATGGACACTTCCTGCTCTCTGAGGCAGGAAACGTAGCCTTATATGGTGTTTTGAGGGGTGGGAATTATGTAAATGACCTCTCCGCGTGCACGAGCAGGTGGATAGAACAGGTGCAATTCATCATATTTGCGCAGCTCATTTACACACTTTTCCTGAGGATAGAAGAGTTTGTTGAATCTGACGTGGCATGTTCGTACGAACACTTCGTACAAACAAAAGTAAGAGAAATTTAGGATAAAAATACGAACATGTTCTTGCATGAGGCCCATTGAGTGCAAATACATCAAATGATGGAGAAAAATATAGAATTTTGAATACAGATGCTTTTGTAGAATCTGGTTCATCAGATTTAATTCAATTCAGTTTACAATATAGCGCCAAGTCACAACAGAAGTCGACTCAGGACACTGAACAGAAACATTAATATACATTTTTTAACACTACTGTATCTGAGGAGCAGACTGCTTTGAGTTTATCTCATCACAGAACTCTCACTCTTAATGGTGAACTAAAGTATGTTAAAAGTTCATTAGTAGGATTTTGGATTCTGGACCACCCGCTTCGAACGTTATCAACCATTAAATAGCCATTATTAGTTATTATCATCCCCATACGTAGTGGTCAGACTGCCCCTCCTGTACCTCCTAGTAGGTTTAAAGGTACATTGTCACCGTTGGTACCAATGACAGCAGGCTCCGTCTTTAGCTACGTGTTAAAGTTTATAGTAAAGGGTCTAGCGTTAGGTTTAGGGTCTTGGTTAGGTTTAGGCACAAGGGTAAGGGGGTTAGGTTTAGGGTTGGTCCTCTGGGTCAGGTGTAAGGTTAGGTTTAGAACGGTTACATAAGCTAAAATAAACAAAAAAGAATCACTTCCGGGTTTACAGAAAGACGCTGCCTACTCACAGCAATAATAACGCTGATAACGTTCTTGGTTGGACAGTTTCGCCGCTATATATGGGGAAGATAACAACTAATAACGCCCATAGAATGGACTGACAACATCCGGAGCCACTGTTCTGGACACGCCTCCAGAATCGGTCCTGAAGTGCGGTGGAAATGTGACGTGTAAAGAGCTGATCTGAGCAGAGCAGAGCCGAGTAGGGCTGAGTAGGAGCAGTAGAAAAAGGGCATTAGAGGACCTAAACACGAACAGCAAATCTATGGACCTTTGTGCTGTGCTTGTATACGAGCATTATATTGTTGTAAGACCAGCGCTGCAGGAGGGTGAAGACGTGTGAACTCAAGAAGTTTCCTTTGGTGTAGCTCTGTGTAATTAAGGTCCACCGAATGGTGTCCTGAAATTATACCCTATGGCTCCATATGTCACAAAGCCTGGACTAACACCAACATCTCTGTCCACAATACTAGCAGGACTGGTCCACTCTTTCTCAATTCACCATATGATGGGCATTTATTGAAATACAGACAAACATAAGACGCCACTCGTCATCAGTCCATATGAAACTGATTTAACTGAGTGTGAACACAAAATGATGAACTTGTTGTCCAGCTGATGTCTGTCATCAAAACAGATGATGACACAGTGCTGTGCGGAGTCCAACATCATGTGTGGGGACAATACGAGCTCATATGTCACGGGATTCAGTAAAGCTTTGCACTCATCACAATGATCCTCTCTTGGTCTGATTTACACCAGAACCTTCATTGTGTGTACCGTACGTGTGACACACCCCACACACGCTGTACCCCACACACGCTGTGCAGTTAGTTACCTGCATCACGCAAACACCCAAACTATGTGTGTCATCTGAGATTTTATCACTGTTTTGATTGGCTGTCAAAATCTCTGGCAACTGCCTGATAACACAATTGTTCCACTTGTGAGATAACTTCTTCGCTTTAGAGTATCTGGCTCCTGTTTTAAATATGCCTAATTACATTATTATTATTATTATTATTTTGTCAGTTTGTCATATGTCGTAAAATAAAGCATATCAAACAGTTACTTCATCCCTGAAAATTGATCATCTTAACATCAACCAAATCAGATGTGAATTTCTCTTCTTTTTTATATTACCCCCCAAAAAGTGTGTAAATTGTCTACAGCAGCACAATAAATACCAAGACTGTAAGTTTCCAACAACTACCACCGCAAATCACACGCATGCCAACGCGCGCACCACTCCCCCCTGCTCAGTGACACATCAAAGTGCATGGTAAAAAAATAAATAAACGAGATTTGCAGATAAAAGGTTTTTGGGTTTTCAGTGTAACCACATTAAAACTACACTTCTTCACAAATAAAAGCGGTTCCCACGCTGCGTGGACGCGCGCAGACCTAATGAAGACTTGAATCCAAAAAGCATGCGCGCGTTCACTTTGAAAAGCTGCAAACCAGTTCAACTCCGAGCGCACAGATGTTCCAGCTGTTTTCTCACATCAACAATCCAAAACACTCTGATAGATAAAAAAAAAATCCACGTCCAACTCCCAAAGAAACTCGTCTAACTAGGAGGCTTTAAAGTTTCAAAGACACTTTACCTTCCTCTCCTCGGCTCTGTCAGATGTTCCAGCTCAGACTGGAGTGTGAGGAGACTGTGGAGCTTCTGACTCCCTGAACGTCACATCTGGGCGGGACAAACATCTGATCCGTGGCACATCCTTGCTCCCGTTTTGCAGATTTAACTCACTTAAAAAAAATTTTTTTTTTTAAAAAGAAGCTACTAGAAGTTGCTTCGTGAAAGCATGTATTATTTTCATGTGGTCTGATTAAACCAGGGGTCTGCAACCTGCGGCTCTGGAGCCACATGCGGCTCTGTGGGCCCTCTAGTGGCTCTGTGGTCCCTCCAAATGGCTCTTTTCAAGCTTTGAGTTCTGAATTTTGTAGAATGTTACACCCGCTACAAAAAATGATAGCTTTACCAGTTTTCCTGTCATTTCCTTTGCAAATACAGTATGTGGACAATAGTACTAAAACATAGAGTTAAAGGGATTGTGACATGATTTTTTTACTATTCATAAAATTGCTCAAAATATATATATTTTATCATTTAAATATGTTTGTTTTTGCAAACAAAATGATAAATCACTTTAATTTTGCTTTAAAAGTGATTTTGAACTTCAAGCCGTGTTTAATCATGGGAAATCCCATTACACACGAACGCACCATCTGTGATGTCACACTGGGCAGAGCTCTGGGCTTGTCACAGTGCGCAGGTATGAGCAGCTCGACATGAAGGAAGTCTGATACAGCATCAGACCTAAATTAGATCCTGTTGTTTCTTGTTCCATCACCCAAACTATTTTCTGCTTCCCAAAATGAAGACAAATAGCTCAAATCTTCACTTAGATTGCTAAATTCGTCCAGTTTTAAATTGTCCGCTATTAAAGACACCACAGCCCTCTGCCCAGTGTGACATCACATATGGTGCGTTCGAGTGTAATCGGATTTCCCATGATTAAACACGGCTTGAAGTTCAAAATCACTTTTAAAGCAAAATTAAAGTGATTTATCATTTTGTTTGCAAAAACAAACATATTTAAATGATAAAATATATATATTTTGAGCAATTTTATGAATAGTAAAAAAATCATGTCACAATCCCTTTAATTATACTCCATTCAACATTTTTTCTTTATTTCTTAAAAGTATACTCAGTTTCTCCAGAATAAAAAAAAAACAAACAAAAAACAAACAAACACATAAGCCGTTTAAGTAAAATAAATAAAATTTAAAAAGGCAAAATAATTATTTTCTTTACAAGAATCCAGTTTTCTGTGATAGACTTGTGACCTGGACTTGGGCACCAGTGACCCCCTGCAACCTGAAAAGGAAGAAGCGAGTAAAGATAATGGATGGATGGATGGATGGATGGCTGGATGGATGGATGGATGGAGTCCAGTCTTTTCTTTTGTCTCAAAATATCAATAAATGTTAACAATCATTGGATGTTTTTAGTTTTACAAGTTCACAACTGGCCAGAAAAGCCCTGTAACAAACTCAAAGTGGCCCATGGGCCACCAGTTGATAATGACAATTGTAGCAGTTTTTGCGGCTCTGGACACGTTTAATTTAGTGAACGAAAGGACAAAAATGGCTCTTTTGATCATAAAGGTTGCAGACCCCTGGATTAAACAAACAGCCAAGACGCGTTTTCCTCAGATGTCTGCAGGGCCATCAGTTTTTTAAACATAAAAACAGAGTAAACAAGCGACGAAACGCATAAATTGAGGGTTTTTGTGACGATAAGCTGATACAGAGAGATATCTCACGCATCCTCCTGCCGTGCGTCATGTTTTTCTCTCCTTGGGTTGAGCTCATGTTTGCTTGAGGTTGAAAGTAATTGCTGCGTGTTGACTCCACACCTGAGCACGTGCACTTTTTAAAGTCCCCTCTTTTCACCCTGCACGTCATCCAAGCAGTCAGCATCACCTGACTGGTGTTTAACTCTCTGCTGCTGACTGAAATCAAGGTTTAAGCAAAGCAGACTTGGAGCAAGATTTTGACACACACTTTATTTTTTCCCAGCATGCTTTTGTTACTAGTAGCTAAAACGTTTTCTACAAAAACGAAGCACACTGTGAAGACAATGCATTTTTAATTTGCGAAAAATTCTTTTTAAAAGGTGAATTAATTTAGGGTATTATTGTATTTTTGACCTTCAAACAGAGGTCAAAAATGTGTTAGAATTTTTTTTTGTCTCCAAACGTAATTTTTTACCACTTTTATTGTCAGTCCAACAGATCTCACTAAGTTGTAAATGAGTCTTCGAGGCTCAATGTGACTTATCTGTTTAAATAAAGGTTGAATATGACAATCCATTATTTTGCATGCTTAAAATTTTAGTTCAGAACTTCTGTGGAAAAGTTATGAACAATTACTATCTTACCTGTTAGATATTTGAGCAACTTCAATTTGGAGAAAAAGTTTAATTCTGATTCACGAGCTAATGTCTAATCTGTGCAGGGCTAAGGCCAAAACTTAATTACTGTCTGCTGGTCTTAAAAAAACTTCAATATCAAATATTTCATAGCTGTTCTTGCTAAACTTTTTTTATTATAACCTTCAATGTCAAGATTATATTACAACGTTATTCTGACAAAAATGTGACATTGCAGCTAGAAGTGTGCCAGGTAGCAAAGGAAGTACTACAACTTGCTGTGACTGCCTCCATTAGCATTTGATTTTCCTTGGTGTGAATAACCATGTAGTGCAAAATAGAGGGCAATAAAAAGTTATATATATATATATATATATATATAT
>JBBPBX010026826.1:0-37786 GCA_038048925.1 Garcialebias charrua | reverse complement strand
TGTACCGGACCGGGGACACGAAAAGGGGCCTCCTGAGGTGAAAGATGGAGCAACGGTGGAGCGAACTGTGGTGAGGGTACCTCAGGTAAAAACTCACCGGGGACGCGCACAGGCTGACCGAAAACCAGTTCAGCCGGGGAAGAGCTCAGGTCTCTTTGGTTGCGGTACGCAACCCCAACAAAACCCAGGGAAGGCGGTCAATCCAGTTGTCACCGGTCAATGCAGCACGAAGTGCAGCTTTCAATGACCTGTGAAACCGTTCACACAAACCATTAGCTTGGGGGTTGTAAGCGGTGGTCCTGTGAACGTTAGTCCCCAGACCCTTGGCCATGGTAGACCAAAGCTCCGAAACAAACTGCGGGCCCCTGTCCGATGTAATGTCTGAAGGGGGGCCGAAACGTGCAACCCAGGTAGACAAAAAGGCCCGGGCCACCACTGCAGATGTTGTGGACGTCAGAGGAACCACCTCTGGCCACCTGGTGGTCCGGTCTATCATAGTCAGCAGATGAGTAAAACCCTGTGATGGAGGCAGAGGGCCTACTAGGTCTACGTGCACATGATCAAACCGCCGACTTGGGATGGGGAAAGGTTCCAACGGTGCTTTGGTGTGCCTGTTGACCTTAGCACGCTGGCATGGAACACACGCTGCTGCCCACTCCTTAACTGCTTTACGCAGACCGGGCCAAACAAACTTTGAGCTGACCAGTTTCACAGAGGCTCTAACACCTGGGTGAGAAAGGGAATGTAAGGAGTCAAAAACGCGGCGTCGCCATGAAACTGGAACCAGGGGGCGGGGCCTGCCCGTAGATACGTCACAGAGCAGGAGAGGACCTCCGTCATTCACCCGCCTTTCCTCCAACTCGAGGCCTGTGGGGCCGGACTGGAGCTCGAGTATTTCTGCGTCGCTACGTTGGTCCGCAGCCATAGCAGAAAAATCGATGCCAACGTACACGGGAGAGATCAGCACCCGGGAGAGACAGTCGGCCACCACGTTGGATTTTCCAGCCACATGCTGAATGTCTGTAGTAAATTCAGACACCGCTGCGAGGTGGCGTTGCTGGCGAGCAGACCAGGGGTCAGAAATTTTTGACATAGCAAACACCAGGGGTTTGTGGTCAACGTATGCAGTGAACTGGCGGCCTCCAGGAAAAACCTGAAATGGCGTGTAGCCAGGTAAAGCGCCAGCAACTCTCTGTCAAAAACACTGTATTTCAGCTCATTGTCCCGCAGCGTACGGCTGAAAAATGCAAGCGGCTGCCAAACCCCGGAAACCTGCTGTTCTAACACAGCCCCCACCGCAACATCAGATGCGTCGGTTGTTAAAGCTATTTGCGCCGCTGGGGATGGATGGGCCAAAAGGGCAGCAGTGGCCAGTGCAGCTTTAGCGTCACCAAATGCCTGTAGGCGTTCTGGTGTCCAGTCCACGCTGTCGTTGGGCTTTTTCTTTTTCAGCGCTCCATAGAGCGGACGCAGCAGGTGTGCTGCCCTGGGGAGGAAACGGTTATAGAAGTTAACCATTCCCAAAAACTCTTGTAGCGCTTTAACAGACTGGGGCTGTGGGAAATCTGACACCGCCTGCACTTTGTTTGGTAACGGGACGGCGCCACTTGCGGAAATGCGGTGGCCCAAAAAGTCAATGACTGGCAGCCCAAATTGGCATTTCGCTGTGTTTACAATCAGGCCATGTGCTGCCAGGCGCTGAAAAACCTCACGGAGGTGGGACAGGTGCTGCTCAGCCGAGCTGCTAGCCACCAGGATGTCGTCCAAGTACACAAATACGAAGGACAGACCCCTTAGGACTGAATCCATCAACCGCTGAAATGTTTGTGCTGCACCTTTAAGACCAAAAGGCATGCGCAAAAACTCAAACAGGCCGAAAGGCGTGATAACAGCGGTCTTAGGGACATCCTCCACATGCACAGGAACCTGGTGGTATCCCCGTACTAAATCTACTTTAGAAAAAATGGAGGTCCCAGCCAGGTGCACTGAAAAGTCCTGGATGTGGGGGATGGGATAACGATCGTTCTCTGTGATGTTATTGAGGCGGCGGAAATCTCCACATGGCCGCCATTTGCCATCTGCCTTGGGCACCATGTGGAGGGGGGAGGCCCACGGACTGTTTGAGCGCTGCACGATACCTAAACGCTCCATGTTAGCAAACTCTTCCTGTGCGATTGCTAGCTTAGTAGCATCGAGGCGGCGTGCACGTGCGAACACCGGGGGCCCCTTTGTGGGGATATGATGTTCGACCCCATGTTTTGTGTTTGTGGTTGCAAAATCAGGAACAGTCAGCGAGGGAAACTCAGACAATAAACGTTGAAACACATTACCCGAAGCTAAAAAGTTAGCATGTATTAAAGGCCCAGCTCCTCGCGTCTTACAAGGCAGTGACGAAAAAGACACAGCATCGATCAAACGTCTGTTAGCAATGTCAACAAGGAGCCCGTGAGCACAAAGAAAATCAGCCCCTAAAATAGGGACCGAGCTAGCAGCTACCACAAAGTTCCACCGGAAGTCCCGTTCATGGAAACGCACAGTCACCAACCTTTCACCAAACGTCCTGACGGGAGAGCCATTCGCCGCGGTCAGCTGTGGCCCGCAGCCTTCAGCCAACCTGTCGGAGCCAGTCGGGGGGACGAGGCTCCTCTGCGAGCCGGAGTCCACCAGGAACCGCCTCCCTGACTTCGAGTCCTCGATGAAAAGCAGCCTTTCCTTCTCGCCAACGGCCGCGACTGCTAGCGGGCGCTGGCGTTCTCGTTTCCCTGCGGCTTGAAGCTGCACGGCGGGACACACCGTCGTGCTTTGGCGCCAAAACGCGCGTGGTAGGAACAAAGAACGGGACCTGCCCGCCTGCGGCTAGCGACTCCTGCCACCACCGCTGGCTCGTCCGGCGCTGTGTGCGTCGCTCGAAACTCGGGCGCTGCTGGAGATCCAGGGACCACCGCCTGTACCGCGAAGGTCCTCGCGGTTAGAATGATGCGGTCGGCTTCTTCGGCCAGCGAGCGGTAATCCTTCTCCTGCAGAAACGGGGAGTTGGCCAAGGCGGTTCGCACAGGAGCTGGAAGCTGGCGGAGGACGAGGTGGCGGAAGAGGAACTCGCAGTCGTCTGATCCCCGCAAGGACAACATGCTCTCCACGAGCTCGAGAGCTGTCCCGTCACCCAAACCGGAGAAGGAAAATAGTTTCTCAGCGCGCTCCGCCTCTGAGAGTGTGTAGCGCCGCAGAAGGAGCTTCTTGAGGGCGTCGTATTTTCCTTGTGCTGGAGGGTTTTGTAGCAGGCTCATCACCCGCTGGGTCGTCAGCGGATCCAGCGAAGCAACCACATGGTGGTATTTGGTGTCGTCAACAGAAATCCCGCGAAGAGCAAACTGTGATTCGATGTGTGCGAACCACGCCTGCGGGGCGTGCAGCCAGAAGTCCGGGATTTTAACGGCCACCGAAAAAGCGAGCGGGGCCGCCTGTGTCGGTTCCACAGCATGAGACAGCTGAAGAGAGCTGGCTGAAGCGTCAGATGTCGACATATTCAGTTCACGTAGGTCACCAGTGTAAGAGGAGGTGAAGAGACGACACAGGAGACAGGCTGCAGAACTTCACCTTTTAATCACATCTTACTAAACTGGCGGGAACCCGCCCAACACTGCTTTATATACCCACATAACATCCGGTCCTCTGGACCTTTCACAATAAAAGCATCCTGTAATACATTCGGTCCACTGGGTGTGAGTAGAGCCCCCTAGTGGTCCACCACAATACAAAGAAAAAACATTACTGAAAGAAATGAGTTATTTTATATGAGATCAAAAAAGACAAAACAAAGGTTATTATTCAGTTAAACTGCTTTTCTCTGATGTGGATAATCCGTGTATGGTTCGTTCTTTGGTTATTCCATTTCAAAATAAAAAACAAATAACCAAACAAGCTTTGGTTATTCCGTTTTTTTCGTTTTAAAACGAAATTACAAAAACGGTTTTTAAACGGTTTTTTCGTTATTTCGTTTTTAAAACGAAATTAGAAAAACAGAAATTACAAAAATAAAAAAAAGGTGCGATTTGGTTTTTGCGTAAATACGGTTGTTGTTTTAATTTGTAGCGACACCGGAAATGACGTACCGGAAGTCGCCAAATAATACATTTTACAGCGGAGAAAGACGGGATAAAAACAAAACATTTTAAATAATAGGCAATGGCTGCACTTGAACCGTTTTCTGCATTGATTATCAATCTTTTTGAGAGAGGAAAACCACACTCTGAAATCAGTAATGTTTTGCGTCGCCATGGAGCTCCACATTACTCGGTAATGAGTGTCAGAAGGTTTTGTATGGAGTACAACATGCGAAGACACAACAACGAGTTGGACGCCGATTTGGAACGTGCTGTACTTTCTTCAGTTTACCAAGTATGTACCAAAGTTTATGGACAATATACTGCGATAAAATGAGCGAAACTTGTAAATACAAAATGGCTGACGTTAGCTTTCTCTAGGCATTGTGTAAACATGGTGCGTTACAGTAATGGACCAGCAGGGGTCCTCTTGCAGGCTAAAACAAAATAATGAGAGAGAGGCATAATTATTAACAATGTACATTTATCTTGTACCTATTACCTTCACATACCTACAATACATCCAGAATAAATATGTCATAGTTTTAATTTAGATTTTGGGGTAAACAGCAATTCAAAATGCTAATTTCAGTTTGCTTATCTATAACTTCTATTGAAAATGTTGATTGATTAAACAAAAGTGTGTGTGTATATATGATTACACACACACACACACACACACACACACACACACACACACACACATATATATATATATATATATATATATATATATATATATATATATATATATATATATATATATATATATATATATATATATCGTAAACACCTTTTCAGGAAAAAATAGTAACAGCCATCAAACAAATAAATATTAACTTCTTCTTTGTAACACTGAACATGAAATATGAATTTTGAATAGAGGTCATAGAAAAGCAAACTGAAAGAGGCATTTTGAGGTACTTTGACTTGCTCTTTTATACAAAATCTAAAACTGACATATTTATTCTTGATATATTATAGGTATGTGAAAGTAATAAATATGGCATAATTGTATATTGTTTATAAATATGTATCTCATTTCTCTCATTGTTTTTTTGACTGCAGGGGCACTTTCTGTTTCTCTTATTGTAATGCACCATGTATGAGCCATACACATCTTTAAGAGAGAGCTAATGTTGACTGGTTTGACCACAGTACATCAGATAACATTTTACATTTGTGTGTGTTAGACAGGACCATCCTATGGACGGAAATTTATGACGGGATACTTGTCATCTATTGGGATAATTGCTGGGGAAACCAGAGTCGGTAGGGTCTTAAGAGAGGCGCACCAGCCTTATCATCAGTTGCGACATGTGAGTGAATCTGGCAATTATATATTAAACAGTGTAACAACTCAAACACTGCTTTTTATAATAGATTTTTAAAAATATGTATCCACTTCACAGGAACAAACACACCCACACCCCACTGAACATAAGAGGATCTGCGGTGGAAGTGGTCTCCAGCTACAAGTACTTGGGTGTACACTTGAATGATAACCTCAGCTGGAGCAACAACACCACCAGCCTGATCAAGAAAGGTCATCAGAGACTCTACTTCCTCAGACGGCTGAGACGAGCTGGTCTGAGAAGCTCAGTCCTCACCTCCTTCTACAGGTGTGCAGTGGAGAGCATCCTGTGCTCCAGCATCAACGTGTGGCATGGAGGCTGCACAGCTGCAGAAAGAAAAGCTCTTCAGAGAGTGGTGAAGGCTGCACAGAAGATGTTGGAGTCAGTCTCCCCACCATCAGAAATTTACACCTCCAGATGCAGGAAGAGGGCCACCTGCACCATGAAGGACCACACTCATCCAGCACACACACTCTTTGCCCCACTCCCTTCAGGACGGAGTTTGAGGAGCATCAGGTGTAGAACCACTAGACTGAGGAACAGCTTCTACCCTGAGGCTGTTAGACTCAAGAATAAATAAATAATAAGAATAATCACAGTGAAATATCACATCATGTTGCTGCTGATCTGTTTCATGTTGCTATGTTCATTGTGCACAACTGCTCACACAGCTGTTGTGTGGAGTAATGGTTTTCTATGATATTAGTGATGCGTGTATTTTTTATTTAGTGTATTTTTAGTTGATGTTTTTCTTGGTTCATATCTTAGATGTTATTACTGTTTTTCTCTTGCATTTGTTGTTGGATGTAACTGGGACCCTGTGTACATAATCTCGTTTCATCACATGTACCACATGTGGTGCAAATGACAATAAAGATTCTCTGACTCTGACTTTGTTATTTCTAAAATCATTTTTTCTCTCTCAAATAATGGAAAAAACAGACATTGACTAACAAAAATTGCAGCTAGAAATAATTTTTCTCCAGTCATATTTAATTTGAACGAGATTTAGCCTTCCAGAAAGCTACACTTATCTTTGCAGGGCTACACTTATCTTTGCAGGAAGTTTTCTGCTATCAGCTGCTTCCATCCTTTAATATTAGTAATAAAAATTATAAATATATATGATGTGTTGGTGGCTGACTGATAATTTGTATTATTATTAATATTTGTAATTGGCAGGTTACATGACCAAATCTAGATTCTGTCAGTGATTTTTTTTTAAAACTAGGTTATAACACCCCACACAAGACCAGGTTTATTTTGTTAGTGGAGGGTTTATATTTATTTATTTATCACCAGGAGTATTAAAATGAGTTAAAACCGTGACAAGATAGTGTGGACTCGTTTCACAGAGAGATGCGCCTTGAACACGGTCGGATCCGCTTCTCGGGTGCAGTGGGCGCTCCCGACACAAGGAACAGATTCTCAGCTGCGTCAAGCTGACACCCCACACACGTCAAAAATTAAAGCAAATAGTATGAACGGTTAGTGCTCCCTGGTTTGACGTGGGTGGTGGGGTGTCAGCTTCACGCAGCAGATTCTCATGGGGGAACAGAAATTCGCACAGCACCGAGAGTTTATTTCCGGTTCCGCCATAAAGTCCCGTGTTCAATTAACAAAATAAAAGCTCGTCTTTGGTTTAATCAAAAACCAAATTGCACCTTTTTTTTATTTTTGGCAATTCCGTTTTTCTAATTTCGTTTTAAAAACGAAATAACGAAAAAAACCGTTTAAAAACCGTTTTTGTAATTTCGTTTTAAAACGAAAAAACGGAATAACCAAAGCTTGTTTGGTTATTTGGTTTTTGTTTTGAAACGGAATAACCAAAGAACGAACCATACACGGATTGTGGATAATCCGTGTATGGTTCGTTCTTTCGTTATTCCGTTTCAAAATAAAAACCAAATAACCAAACAAGCTTTGGTTATTTGGTTTTTTCGTTTTAAAACGAAATTACAAAAACGGTTTTTAAACGGTTTTTTCGTTATTTCGTTTTTAAAACGAAATTAGAAAAACGGAATTGCCAAAAATAAAAAAAGGAGAACGTTTTGGTTTTTGGTTAAACCAAAGACGAGCTTTTATTTTGTTAATTGAACACGGGAGCTTATGGCGGAACCGGAAATGAACTCCCGGTGCTGTGCGAATTTCTGTTCCCCCGTGAGAATCTGAGCTGCGTGAAGCTGACACCCCACCACCCACGTCAAACCAGCACTAACGGAGCACTAACCGTTCATACTATTTGCTTTAATTTTTGACGTGTGTGGGGTGTCAGCTTGTCATGAGTTCTGCCTGTGTCGGGAGCGCCCACTGCACCCGAGAAGCGGATCCGACCGTGTTCAAGGCGCATCTCTCTGTGAAACGAGTCCACACTATCTTGTCACGGTTATAACTCATTTTAATACTCCTGGTGATAAATAAATAAATATAAACCCTCCACTAACAAAATAAACCTGGTCTTGTGTGGGGTGTTATAACCTACAGCTTTTTTTATTTTTTATCGCTGACAGAATCTAGATTTGGTCATGTAACCTGCCAAATACAAATTTTAATAATAATACAAATTATCAGTCAGCCACCAACACATCATATATATTTATAATTTTTATTACTAATATTAAAGGATGGAAGCAGCTGTTAGCAGGACAAGAAAACTTCCTGCAAAGATAAGTGTAGGCTTTCTGGTAGGCTAAATCTCGTTCAAAATTAAAAATGACTGGAGAAATTTTTTTTCTAGCTGCTATTTTTGTTAGTTAATGTCTGTTTTTTCCATTATTTGAGAGAAAAAATGATTTTAGAAATAACAAAGTCAGAGTCAGAGATTCTTTATTGTCATTTGCACCACATGTGGTACATGTGATGAAACGAGATTATGTACACAGGGTCCCAGTTACATCCAACAACAAAATGTAAAAGAAGAACAGTAATAACATCTAAGATATGAACTAAGAAAAACATCAACTAAAAATACACTAAGCACTAATATCATAGAAAAACATTACTTCAAACAGCAGCTGTGTGAGCAGATGTGCACAATGAACATAGCAACATGAACCAGATCAGCAGCAACATGATGTGATATTTCACAGTGATTGTTCTGGTTATTTATTCATGAGTCTAACAGCCTCAGGGTAGAAGCTGTTCCTCAGTCTAGTTGTTCTACACTTGATGCTCCTCAACCTCCGTCCTGAAGGGAGTGGGTCAAAGAGTGTGTGTGCTGGGTGAGTGGGGTCTTTTATGATGCAGGTGGCTCTCTTCCTGCATCTGGAGGTGTAGATGTCTGTGATGGTGGGGAGACTGACTCCAACATCTTCTGTGCAGCCTTCACCACTCTCTGCAGAGCTTTTCTTTCTGCAGCTGTGCAGCCTCCATGCCACACGTTGATGCTGGAGCACAGGATGCTCTCCACTGCACACCTGTAGAAGGAGGTGAGGACTGGGCTGCTCAGACCAGCTCGTCTCAGCCGTCTGAGGAAGTAGAGTCTCTGATGACCTTTCTTGATCAGGCTGGTGGTGTTGTTGCTCCAGCTGAGGTTATCATTCATGTGTACACCCAAGTATTTGTAGCTGGAGACCACTTCCACTGCAGATCCTCTTATGTTCAGTGGGGTATGGGTGTGTTTGTTCCTGTGAAGTGGATACATTATTTTAAAAATATATTTTAAAAAGCAGTGTTTGAGTTGTTACACTGTTTAATATATAATTGCCAGATTCACTCACATGTTGTCACAACTGATAGTAAGGCTGGTGCACCTCTCTTAAGACCCTACCGACTCTGGTTTCTCCAGCATGTATCCCAATAGATGAGAAGTATCCCGTCATAAATTTCCGTCCGTAGGATGGTCCTGTCTAACACACACACAAATGTAAAATGTTATCTGATGTACTGCGGTCAAACCAGTCAACATTAGTTCTCTCTTAAAGATTTGTGTGGCTCATACATGGTGCATTACAATAAGAGAAACAGAAAGTGCCCCTGCAGTCAAGAAACAATGAGAGAAATGAGATTCATATTTATAAACAATATACAATTATGCCATACTTATTACTTTCACATACCTATAATATATCAAGAATAAATATGTCACAGTTTTAGATTTTGTATAAAAGAGCAAGTCAAAGTGCCTCTTTCAGTTTGCTTTTCTATGACCTCTATTCAAAATTCATATTTCATGTTCAGTGTTACAAAGAAGAAGTTAATATTTATTTGTTTGATGGCTGTTACTATTTTTTCCTGAAAAGGTGCTTACGATCGAGATGTATATATATATATATATATATATATATATATATATATATATATATATATATATATATATATATATATATATATATATATATATATATATATATATATATATATATATATATATATATATATACTGTATATATAAACACCTTTTCAGGAAAAAATAGTAACAGCCATCAAACAAATAAATATTAACTTCTTCTTTGTAACACTGAACATGAAATATGAATTTTGAATAGAGGTCATATATATATATGTGTGTGTGTGTGTGTGTGTATGTATGTGTGTAAGCATATATACACACACACTTTTGTTTAATCAATCAACATTTTCAATAGAAGTTATAGATAAGCAAACTGAAATTAGCATTTTGAAGTACTTTGAATTGCTGTTTACCCCAAAATCTAAATTAAAACTATGACATATTTATTCTGGATGTATTATAGGTACGTGAAGGTAATAGGTACGAGATAAATGTAAATGTCTAATAATTATGCCTCTCTCATTATTTTATATATTTTTTGGCCTGCAAGAGGACCCCTGCTGGTCCATTACTGTAACGCACCATGTTTACACACAATGCCTAGAGAAAGCTAACGTCAGCTAGCTTGTATTTACAAGTTTTGCTCATTTTATCGCAGTATACAGTATTGTCCATAAACTTTTATACATACTTGGTAAACTGAAGAAAGTACAGCACGTTCCAAATCTGCGTCCGACACGTTGTTGTGTCTTTACAAGTTGTGCTCCTTACAAAACCTTCTGACACTCATTACCGAGTTGTGGAGCTCCATGGCGACGCAAAACATTACTGATTTCAGAGTGTGGTTTTCCTCTCTCAAACAGTTCGATAATCAATTCAGAAAACGGTTCAAGTGCAGCCATTGCCTATTATTTAGGAATGGTTTGTTTTTATGCCGTCTTTCTTCTCCGCTGTTATTCTTTGGCGACTTCCGGTACGTCATTTCCGGTATCGCTACAAATTAAAACAACAACTGTACTTACGCAAAAACCAAATCGCACCCTTTTTTTATATTTGCAATTTCTGTTTTTCTAATTTCGTTTTAAAAACGAAATAACGAAAAAACCGTTTAAAAACCGTTTTTGTAATTTCGTTTTAAAACGAAAAAACCAAATAACCAAAGCTTGTTTGGTTATTTGGTTTTTATTTTGAAACGGAATAACGAAAGAACGAACCATACACGGATTGTGGATCCTCATGTGTTTGTTTAAAGCTGATTTATACAGTATCCGAACCTTTGTACACAAATGATTTCTGTCCTGTGTGAACTATCATGTGTGTGTTTAACATTGACTTCAGTCCAAACCTTTGTCCACAAAGATCACAAAAAAATTATTTCTGTCCTATGTGAACTATCATGTGTCTGTTTAAAGTTGCCTTATATCCAAACCTTTGTCCACAAAGATCACAAGCAAATTCTTTCAGTCCTGTGTGAACTATCATGTGTCTGTTTAAAGTTGCCTTATATCCAAACCTTTGTCCACAAAGATCACAAACAAATGCTTTCTGTCCTGTGTGAACTATCATGTGTGTGTTTAAAGTTGACTTCTGTCCAAACCGTTGTCCACAAAGATCACAAATAAATGCTTTCTGTCCTGTGAACTATCATGTGTGTGTTCAAATGTTACTTCTGTCCAAATCGTTGTCCACAAAGATCACAAGCAAATGCTTTCTGTCTAGTACTGGACGATAATTCAATAACGATAAATATCGCGATATACTTTTATTCAATAACGATGATATGAAGTTTAAGCATATTTTCGATATTTCGATAGGATTTTACAACTTTTCACTGACGTTTTTCTGTTTCTGTTCGGGTTGAAGCGGCTGCTTCAACAACGCGCCCGGACAGAAAAAGCTGTGACACAAAACGTGCGTGGTGACGTCGTTGTTACGCAGCGCTCACTCCAGCAGCAGGCGATAGCGGTAGCAGGCTAAAAGCTAAGCTAGTCTCCAAAGCGTGTTGTTTTCGCTTCAAAACGAGTCAAACGAGTGCTCATGACCGTCAGAATGTGACTGAACAAAGTTTCACAAGCGAAGAGAAAGCAGACGACATCACTGATGAGAGGAAAGACTAATTCGTCGGTGTGGACGTAGTTCGGTTTTGTTAAACTGCAGGTCTCATCTGCAGCGAGTCCTACTCGGTTTGTTTATTTTTCAAAACGTGACGGAGTCGTTCTAACTAGCGGTGGGAACATCTAACTTGTTTAATCTGAAGAGTTTCCACTCGATATAATATGATGAGAGTCAGAAGATGAAGAACAATAAAGTTTGAGCCAACGTTTCCCTGAAACTACGACGTAAACAAACAGCCCCAGCGCGACATGTTTTTTTTATTGAAAATAAAACAGATTCATCAGAATAAAAAGAAAGAAAAACACTGAATGAAAAGGTGCAGAAAGACGAAAATAGTGTTATAATATCTGCCCCTTGTTTAAAAAATACAAAATAACTACAAACAACAACCTTCACTTCACCTGCACCACACCTTCCCAACAACTTTGATTTAATCATCTTTTAAAACATATAAATAGTTTTATAAATGTTTATGATGATATCAAGTCAACACAATCCTGTTTCCTGATTTACAACTCAGCTCCTTCACACTAGTTCTAAATGAAGATTTTACAAACATTTACATTCCCTTCAGGGTTTAATAACTTTTTAAACAAAATGTAATTGAATATTTGGGGGTAATATTTTTTTTAGTTTTATACATGACTTGTAAAATACTATGTTCAACCAAATCATAACATTTTAATAATTTCAATTGATGAAATAATATATTTGTTGGGTGACCATAGCACTTCCTAATAATAATTCTTACAGCTCTTTTTAGTAAAATAAAAATAGGATTTGTAAAAGTTTTGCATGCTTTTCCCCAAACTTCAATACAACAGATTAAATATGGAACAATCATTACATTATACAATATATTCAAAACTTTGTCATTCAAAAACTATTTTACTTTATACAATAATGTAATTGATTTTGTTATTTTTATTCTTAAGTAATTTCCATGAGATTTCCATGTCAGCTTCTCATCAATAACGACACCCAAAAGTTTTATTTAATTAACTATGAATTTCAATGCTGTAAATTTTAAAGTTCTTGTTTAAAGTTAAAACTATTAATATTGACACAGTTGAGAATTTTATGCCAAGAAAGTTCATGCTCAATAATCCAGGTACCAAATCCAATAATTCTCAGTTGGGTCATCTGGAAACTGGATGGAGGATGGAGGGTGAAACGTTTCTATAAAAAAACTGTCCATGACCCGACAGAATTATTGGGTTGAGAATTTTATGTTTATTTGATGGTGATTTCCATCTTTTTGGAGGCTAAATACAAATACAAGGTGAACATCAATTTATTTGTATAGTTTATAGGTTTTTTTAGGCTTTTATATTGTTTATATCGATATCGAATTATATCGATATCGACCGAAATTAAGAACTATATCGTGATAAAAATTTTGGCCATATCGTCCAGCCCTATTTCTGTCCTGTGTGAACTATCATGTGTGTGTTTAAATTTGACTTCAGTCCAAACCTTTGTCCACAAAGATCACAAATTATTTCTGTCCTGTGTGAACCATCATGTGTCTGTTTAAAGTTGACTTATATCCAAACCTTTGTCCACAAAGATCACAAACAAATGCTTTCTGTCCTGTGTGAACTATCATGTGTTTGTTTAAATGTGACTTCTGTCCAAACCTTTGTCCACAAAGATCACAAACAAATGCTTTCTGTCCTGTGTGAACTATCATGTGTTTGTTTAAATGTGACTTCTGTCCAAACCTTTGTCCACAAAGATCACAAACAAATGCTTTCTGTCCTGTGTGAACTATCATGTGTTTGTTTAAACTGACTTATATCCAAACCTTTGTCCACAAAGATCACAAACAAATGCTTTCTGTCCTGTGTGAACTATCATGTGTGAGTTTAAAGTTGACTTCAGTCCAAACCTTTATCCACAAAGATCACAAGCAAATGTTTTCTGTCCTGTGTGAACTATCATGTGTTTGTTTAAAGTTGACTTCTGTCCAAACCTTTGTCCACAAAGATCACAAACAAATGCTTTCTGTCCTGTGTGAACTATCATGTGTCCTGTGTGAACTATCATGTGTTTGTTTAAAGCTGACTTATATCCAAACCTTTGTCCACAAAGATCACAAACAAATGCTTTCTGTCCTGTGTGAACTATCATGTGTTTGTTTAAATCTGACTTCTGTCCAAACCTTTGTCCACAAAGATCACAAACAAATGCTTTCTGTCCTGTGTGAACTATCATGTGTTTGTTTAAATCTGACTTCTGTCCAAACCTTTGTCCACAAAGATCACAAACAAATGCTTTCTGTCCTGTGTGAACTATCATGTGTTTGTTTAAAGTTGACTTCTGTCCAAACCTTTGTCCACAAAGATCACAAACAAATGCTTTCTGTCCTGTGTGAACTATCATGTGTTGTTTAAATTTGACTTCTGTCCAAACCTTTGTCCACAAAGATCACAAACAAATGCTTTCTGTCCTGTGTGAACTATCATGTGTGAGTTTAAAGTTGACTTCAGTCCAAACCTTTGTCCACAAAGATCACAAGCAAATGTTTTCTGTCCTGTGTGAACTATCATGTGTGAGTTTAAAGTTGACTTCTGTCCAAACCGTTGTCCACAAAGATCACAAACAAATGCTTTCTGTCCTGTGTGAACTATCATGTGTGTGTTTAAATTTGACTTCTGTCCAAACCTTTGTCCACAAAGATCACAAACAAATGCTTTCTGTCCTGTGTGAACTATCATGTGTGTGTTTAAATGTGACTTCTGTCCAAACCTTTGTCCACAAAGATCACAAACAAATGCTTTCTGTCCTGTGTGAACTATCATGTGTGTGTTTAAATGTGACTTCTGTCCAAACCTTTGTCCACAAAGATCACAAGCAAATGCTTTCTGTCCTGTGTGAACTATCATGTGTGTGTTTAAAGTTGACTTCAGTCCAAACCTTTGTCCACAAAGATCACAAGCAAATGCTTTCTGTCCTGTGTGAACTATCATGTGTCTGTTTAAATGTGACTTCTGTCCAAACCTTTGTCCACAAAGATCACAAACAAATGCTTTCTGTCCTGTGTGAACTATCATGTGTTTGTTTAAAGTTGACTTCTGTCCAAACCTTTGTCCACAAAGATCACAAACAAATGCTTTCTGTCCTGTGTGAACTATCATGTGTGTGTTTAAAGTTGACTTCTGTCCAAACCTTTGTCCACAAAGATCACAAGCAAATGCTTTCTGTCCTGTGTGAACTATCATGTGTGTGTTTAAAGTTGACTTCAGTCCAAACCTTTGTCCACAAAGATCACAAGCAAATGCTTTCTGTCCTGTGTGAACTATCATGTGCCTGTTTAAAGTTGACTTCCGTCCAAACCTTTGTCCACAAAGATCACAAGCAAATGCTTTCTGTCCTGTGTGAACTATCATGTGTTTGTTTAAATTTGACTTATGTCCAAACCTTTGTCCACAAAGATCACAAACAAATGCTTTCTGTCCTGTGTGAACTATCATGTGTGTGTTTAAAGTTGACTTCTGTCCAAACCTTTGTCCACAAAGATCACAAGCAAATGCTTTCTGTCCTGTGTGAACTATCATGTGTGTGTTTAAATGTGACTTCCGTCCAAACCTTTGTCCACAAAGATCACAAGCAAATGCTTTCTGTCCTGTGTGAACTATCATGTGTGTGTTTAAAGTTGACTTCTGTCCAAACCTTTGTCCACAAAGATCACAAGCAAATGCTTTCTGTCCTGTGTGAACTATCATGTGTGTGTTTAAAGTTGACTTCTGTCCAAACCTTTGTCCACAAAGATCACAAGCAAATGCTTTCTGTCCTGTGTGAACTATCATGTGTGTGTTTAAAGTTGACTTCTGTCCAAACCTTTGTCCACAAAGATCACAAGCAAATGCTTTCTGTCCTGTGTGAACTATCATGTGTGTGTTTAAAGTTGACTTCTGTCCAAACCTTTGTCCACAAAGATCACAAGCAAATGCTTTCTGTCCTGTGTGAACTATCATGTGTGTGTTTAAATGTGACTTCTGTCCAAACCTTTGTCCACAAAGATCACAAACAAATGCTTTCTGTCCTGTGTGAACTATCATGTGTGTGTTTAAAGTTGACTTCTGTCCAAACCTTTGTCCACAAAGATCACAAGCAAATGCTTTCTGTCCTGTGTGAACTATCATGTGTGTGTTTAAATGTGACTTCTGTCCAAACCTTTGTCCACAAAGATCACAAACAAATGCTTTCTGTCCTGTGTGAACTATCATGTGTGTGTTTAAAGTTGACTTCTGTCCAAACCTTTGTCCACAAAGATCACAAGCAAATGCTTTCTGTCCTGTGTGAACTATCATGTGTTTGTTTAAATTTGACTTATGTCCAAACCTTTGTCCACAAAGATCACAAACAAATGCTTTCTGTCCTGTGTGAACTATCATGTGTGTGTTTAAAGTTGACTTCTGTCCAAACCTTTGTCCACAAAGATCACAAGCAAATGCTTTCTGTCCTGTGTGAACTATCATGTGTGTGTTTAAATGTGACTTCCGTCCAAACCTTTGTCCACAAAGATCACAAGCAAATGCTTTCTGTCCTGTGTGAACTATCATGTGTTTGTTTAAAGTTGACTTATGTCCAAACCTTTGTCCACAAAGATCACAAGCAAATGCTTTCTGTCCTGTGTGAACTATCATGTGTTTGTTTAGATAACCCTTTCTGTTAAATCTTTTTCCACAGTCTTTACAACTAAATGAGGTCTGTCTTGACTGTCTTTTCTCGACTGAGCCTCCAGTTTTCTTCACTTCAACACATTCCTTGACAACCAAACAACTTGAAGACATCACTGACTGACTTGTCTTGTGAAATTGTTTCCCATGCTCAGTGAAGCTGCAAGATTTGTTGACAGTGTTTACGCCTGACTCAGGAGCTCTGCTCTTCTTCCAGTCTTTGTCACCGTCTTCAGGTTCTGACCCAGAGTCTGATAAGTCTTTTAGCTGAGAGTCAGAGTCATTCACATCATCACCTTCATCATCCTCACTGACTTCAGTCTCTGAAGAGCTGCAATCATCTCCATAAGTATTTAGATCTGGGTTCCTGGTAGTCTCTGCTCCTCCACAGTCCTCTCCACCAGTTGATGCTTTCATCTGGTCAGCTGAACTGCTGGTTGGAAGATCTTCCTCTTTTACTTGGTGCTGATGAAGCTGTAAAAATAGACGTTTCTCTTCATCTTCCTCACTCTTCAAAGGAACAGCAGTGAATGCAAACCCGGGGTCATCAGTCTCTGTTTTCACACAAAACTGCTCTCCCTCTTGACTGGTCCACAGTTCCTCATCTTCCTCCTTTATGTTGAGGGTCTCTGGATCCTGTTGATCCACCCCAAGCATCTGTACTTCAGGAGCTTCTTTAATCAGAACCATCTGCTGAACATCTGCAGGGACCACAGAAAACGTGAACATCAGGCACAAATATAACTTTAAATTCACACATACAGCGATGCTTGAAAGTTTGTGAAGCCTTTAAAACTTTATAAATTTCTGCATAAAAATGACCTAAAACATCATCAGATTTTCACACAAGTCCTAAAAGTAGATAAAGAGAACCCAGTTAAACAAATGAGACAAAATATTATACCATACCATACCATACCATACCATACCATTTTATTTATAAAGCACTTTAAACAGGAACAAGTCCACACCAAAGTGCTGGACAAACAAACACGCAACAGGCAACACAGACAATGAAGTACAACACGAAAAACATAAAAACATTGCAGATCATAAATCAAACGATCCAATACAAATCAGCTGGCATTGAAAGCAATGGAGTAGTAGTGAGTTTTTAACCGGGATTTGAAAACCGAGAGGGAGGGGGCCTGTTTGATGAGCAGCGGTAACTCGTTCCAGAGTCTTGGGCCTGCTACAGAGAACGCCCTGTCACCCCTGCGCTTAAGGCGAGTTTCTGGAACTATTAAGAGTACCTGATCCTCTGACCTCAAAGCACGTGGAGGGACATATGGGTGTATCAGATCCGAGAGATAGGCGGGGGCGAGACTGTTCAGCGATTTGTAGACATACATGAGAATTTTGAATTGGATTCGAAGATGAACCGGTAGCCAGTGAAGGGAGGCCAAGACTGGTGTAATGTGCTCTCTTTTGCGTGTGCTGGTTAAAAATCGGGCAGCTGCGTTCTGAACCAGTTGTAATCGTGCAATGGTGGCTTGACTGACGCCAAACAGAAGTGAATTGCAGTAATCAAGCCTAGATGTAATGAATGCGTGAATCACTGTCTCCAGGTGCTTTTTGGATAATATGGGCTTCAGCTTAGACAGACGCCTCAGCTGGAAAAAACAGGATTTGACGATCATGTTTACATGACTGTTGAGTTTCATGGAAGGATCCATTATCACTCCCAGATTTTTGACTTTTTGTTTTTCGGACAGGGGTAGAGCAGACAGGTCAATGCAGTGGTTTGAGGTTGTGTCATTGGGAAGGAACAATATGGCTTCAGACTTCTTATCATTGAAGCTTAAGAAATTTAAAGCCATCCAGTCCCTGATGTCAGCCAGGCAGTCGAGCAGAGGTTGAATAGAGCCTGTACCATTTTGTCTTAGGGGGAAGTAGATTTGACAGTCATCAGCGTAGAAGTGGAAAGGTATATTGTGTTTCCGGAAAATAGCACCGAGTGGCAGCAGGTATAAGGAGAACAAGAGAGGACCCAGGATGGACCCCTGCGGAACCCCCCATTTAAGAGCCGCCACTGCAGAAGTAAAATCATTGATGGACACACAAAAAGACCTGTCAGAGAGGTAGGATCTGAACCAGTTTAGGGCTGATCCTGAGATGCCCACCCACTGCTCCAACCTAGCAATGAGGATCTCATGGTCGATGGTGTCGAAAGCGGATGTGAGGTCCAATAGGACAAGCAGCACAGAGTCACCAGTATCTGTGGATAGAAAGATGTCGTTAAAAACCTTCAGTAGGGCAGTCTCAGTGCTGTGGAGGGATTTGAAGCCAGACTGGAATAGCTCGGGGATAGCGTGATCCTCCAGGAAGCACTTTAGTTGGGACTCAACTATTTTCTCTAGAAGTTTAGAAACAAATGGGAGTCTGGAGACAGGCCTGAAATTGGATAATACTGACGGGTCGAGGTTTGGTTTTTTCAGGAGGGGTTGAACAGCAGCATGTTTTAATGATTTTGGCACCACACCCGAAGATAGACTGCTATTTACAATCGAGAGAATGGAGGGACCTAGAGTGTGAAAAACCTCCTTTAGAAGCCGAGGAGGGACCACATCGAAGGGGGAGCCAGATGGTTTCATGCTGCACATGACCTGCTCTAGAGAGGACAGAGAGACTGGTTCAAAATGTTCAAACACAGCAACAGATTGAGGTGGGATGGATGGATCGTGAGATGGGGGAGAAATGAGAGCCCTGGTGGTTGCGATTTTATCTAAAAAGAAATGTTGGAAGTTCTCGCACAGCTCAGTCGAGGCTTCCATGGGTGATTGTTCAGTGAGGTGGAGAACAGAGTTTAGGGTGGAGAACAGAACTCGAGGGTTACGTGAATTTGCAGCAATGATATCAGAGAAGTATTGTGATTTAGCAGTTTTCACTGCTTTCTGATATCGGCGCCAGCTCTCTTTTACCATCTCAAAAGAGACCTGCAGACTGTCTTTTTTCCACTTCCTCTCCACCTTTCGGCATTGCTGCCTAACAGCTCTGGTCGTGTCGTTCAGCCACGGTTCAGCCCTGAGTTTTGGTCTCCTAGATTTAATAGGCGCCACTTGGTCCAAAGCCTTTAAACAAACAGAGTCAAACTGGTTTGTCAGCTCCTCAGTGCTGGAGAGGAACCCCGGGGGCTGAATTAACATGTCATTGTTGTAGACCTCAGTGAAACGTGAGGCAGTTAAATGGTTAACATTCCTGCCTTTACGTGCAGAAATGCATGTTTTAGGTGTTACATGGGGGATGGTGACCTGAAAATTCACTGGCCTATGATCTGAGAATGCATTGTCTCCTATTTCAAGGTTTGAAACGGTCACATCACATGTTAAAACAAGGTCCAACAAATGTCCACGCTGCTGTGTGGAAGAGTTCACGTGTTGAGTTAAATTAAATGAGTCCAATAAATCTAAAAAGTCCTTAACCATGGGCTTCTCAGGACAACACACGTGCAAGTTGAAGTCGCCTGAAATGACGACCCGAGAATATTTAGCTGTAATTTCAGCCAAGAAATCAGAAAACTCGCTGATGAAGTTCTTAGAACGAGGCGGCCGGTAGACAAGAGCACACAAAGTTACAGGTGAATGTCCGAGTTCAAACACAGTCAGCTCAAAACTGGAGCAGGAGACTGGAATGGACAGTTGTTTACAGTCAAAAGTTGATTTGAAGATAGTTAATAACCCACCGCCACGACCTGATGGTCGCGGGTCGTTAAAAAACAAACAGTTTGGTGGTATTATTTCCGTCAGCGCGCTGGACTCACCAGACGACATCCACGATTCTGTGATGCAGAAAAAGTCCAAGTCGTGCTCTTCAAAGTAATCCCTGAGGATGAACGTTTTGTTGCAAACAGATCGGGCGTTGACAACACAGAATTTGATGATATCCGAGCTAGCCGCTGATGAGCTGCTAGCAGCTGATGTGCTAACAGCTGGTGGGGGAGCGCCCCGCGGCTCGCTGCCCACAGAGAGCTGCTCCGGCTGCAGATCCTCGTTGTTTTCCTGGTCCGTGCACGCGGGAGACTGGCGATGAGAATCGAGACCATCAGCTGAAGACAGCGAGGCAGAACGCCGGGCTCTGAGCTTCACCAGCCGGCCAGCTCGACAGCCGCGTTTCTTCCTCCGAGTCGATCGATTTCTCCGTGCAGGCTGGTGCGAAGAGCAGCGGAGGTAAACGGGCAGCTCGTCTCCGAGCAACGGGGGTAGAGGGGGCCTCCCCGATCCCGAGGTACGGTCATACTGGCCCGAATCAGCGACATCCGCGGCAGCAAACCGTAAATCCAGAAGCTGCTTCCGATCATAAACCAGCAGTGTAGTTATGTCTCCAATGAAGAACGAACAAAACACAAAAATTCCAAACACCCACAGGAGAGGCGGACACGCAGCCATGCTTATGGGCGCCATCTTGGTATTCAACATTGTAGATACGTGGTCATTTATCGCGGAAAATGATCTAATATTACATGATTTTTCCTGAGATTTGTCATGCTGTTTTATCAGTAATGCACAAAAATAAATTAAATATTGGCAAGCGCATGTAGTGTTCACATGAACTAAGTTTGAATTTATATCCATCCATAGCCATTGTGAGACAAACTGCCTCAACTGTACTCGTCAATGTCTGAAAGTAAACTAACAACTTGTAATTGTTACCAATAAAAACAACTGATTTTACTTATTAATAACAAATTATAGTGTAAACTTTTGGTGGTGAATGATGCATATTTAGAGGTTTGTTTTATAATACAGTAATATATATGGTTACAACGATCACAAAAAAAAACTTTACAGAATTGAGCAATGCTTTAAAAGACCTGTCTCAAATATATGTAAACTGTATAATGATACACACCTTTCCACTGAATCTCAGTGCAAGACATTAACACCATTTTATTTTATTAATTTGAATCAAAACACAAATGAATCCGCTGTGGCTGTACTCCGTCTGGACCTACAAGTAGGCCAACGTAGTTCACCTTGGATCTGCACCATGATAGCTTACACACAATGTGCATATAGGTAAGGCTTAATGTACAATCCCATTCACAAGCCCACCTAAAACCTCATAAATGCATGACACATAGAACCTGAAAGTTATGCACCATAACTCATGTTCCCTGAAGGAGGGGAACGAGGTGCAACATATCACTGTGGGAAATTGTGCACCGCGCGATTTTACCTGAAGAATTACAATAACGCCTTTATGGCCGGGGTGTCACCCCCGCCCCAGAGGTCCCGCCCTCTGGGTACTTAAGCGGCTGACGCCCCCACATCAGTCTCATAGTGCACTTCACCGAGCTTTCAGCATTGAAAAGGGCCAAGTATGTTGCACCTCGTTCCCCTCCTTCAGGGAACATGAGTTATGGTGCATAACTTTCAGTTCCCTTTCAGTCTGGTTCTCTCGGTGCAACATATCACTGTGGGAACGTAATTCACTCACGCCCTTGAAATGCTCAGTGAAATGTAAATGGACCACCCGCCTCACACGGCAGGCATCCCCCAGCTGCTCTCTTCAAGTTTTGTAGAGAGTATGATCTGGGAGAAGAAAGAAACCCATTGCAGTAATAGAATAGAATATATCTTTATTGGCATATTTGCACCAAGGTACAAAGTGTTGCAATTGGCGCACGCACCATCCTAAGAGGGACGTATGCACAGAAAGCCGCAGCAGTTTAAAACCGCGCCGCCAACAATCAGATATGGAAAAAGGAACATACAGTCGGGAAATCATTGGTATTCAAAAAAGTGTTGGGTGTAACGCATTACTTAGTAACGCGTTACAGTAATGACATTACATTTTTCAGTAACGTAGTAGTGTAATGCACTACTTTGAAAATGCCTGTAATATATTACAGTTACTAACAAAACCTTACATTCGTTACTTGCGTTACAATCAGGACCTTTCGAAGAATAGTTTTATTTATTTATTTTATTTACCTTTCGGAGAATAGTTGTGGTACGAGGACGACGGAGCGGACCATAGACATTATATATAGATATCTATGGAGCAGACTGTCACATGGGGAAAACAAAGACGTACGCGATGACGTCGGAACGTCATACGTCAACGTACATAGACATATAAAGGTACATAGACATACGGCGATGTCATTTTATGGATGGAAGCATATCTGTCAAGTCTCCCGTTTTGGCCGGGAAACTACCGTATTTTACCCCTCTTTCCGGTCGTGATCCCGAATTATTATTTTCCCGGAAATCTCCCGTATTACAATATTATTTAAAAAAAAAAATTCCAGTGCCTCTGTCACTAGCCTCGCGAGAACTGCCACCTGCAGTAGCCTCGGTGGCAGTTCTCGCAATGTTGGGGCTGGCGCGGTCGAGAACAAACCCGGAAAAACACAGAGATGGATGTAACGAGAGAGGACGCGTCCCTGCCAAAAAAGTTAAGACTTCGTGTAAATATGTTGAAAAATGGGACAGCGAATTTACTTTCCTAAAGTTTATTACGCGTTTTTTAAGATTTGTAACCGCGACTTTAGTGTCTCTCTCTCATGGGGGAAGGAACGATGTCCGTCAGCATGAAAAATCCGTCAAGCACAAAGGTAAGCCTGTCAGATTGTGATCACATAACTGGTTTGAAAGAGGCTGATAGGTAGTTATTTTAGATTTCTTGTAAACCTGTCTGTTCTGTTTTATTTTTTTTAAACAGAAGTTTTACATTTTGATATTGTCATACCTTTTGAATGGCACATTTACATATGCATTGTGCTTGTTATGTAGCACTGCTGTTTTACTTTTTCATCAAAAATGAGTGTCAAAAAGATCTCTAATATCATTATTGAAAGATAAAAATTAATACAGGTTAAATCTCAGGTATTAGAGTAATCCAAAAGTAATGTAACTAAGTTACTTTCAGAACTGAGTAACTAAGTAGTGTAATATGTTACTTTTTTTAAAGTAACTAGTAATGTAAGTAAGTAAGTAAGTAAGTAAACTTTATTTATATAGCACCTTTCACAGATATAAAATCACAAAGTGCTTTACAAAAGAAATACACATAATAAAATCATACTAAAATCATACTAAAATCATACACTCTTAAAACATGCTATACAAAAAGGTTACACATGATAAACTCTAAAATCGATAAGTACAATTAACCATAAGCCTGTTTAAAAAGATAAGTCTTAAGACTTCTCTTAAATGCATCAGTCGACTCGGAGCTGCGCATTGTTAGAGGGAGAGCGTTCCAGAGCCTCGGTGCCACCACCTGAAATGCTCTATCACCACGGGTTTTAAAATGGGTTCTAGGGACCGACAGCAGTAGCTGATTAGAAGACCTCAGAGTTCTAGACTGACAGAGTGGCTTCAAAAGATTGAAAACATATTTGGGAGTCTCACCATGGAGTGCTTTAAAAGTTAAAACCAAAATTTTAAAATGAACCCTAAAATATATCGGAAGCCAGTGGAGAGAGTACAGAACAGGAGTAATATGATCCGTTCTGCGGGTTCCAGTCAAAAGTCTGGCTGCAGCGTTCTGCACAGACTGAAGAGAAGCCATGGTGGATTTACTTATCCCTACTAAAAGGCCGTTACAATAATCCAACCGAGAAGAAATAAAAGCATGGACAACCATTTCTAATTCTGTCTTAGATAAAATAGCTCGCAACTTTGAAATGTTCCTTAAATGATAAAAACAGTTGCGAACTAACAGTTTACAATGACTGTCCATTGACAGAGAGCTATCAAAGAGAACACCCAGATATCTAAGGTTGTTTTTGTTCGAAGGATTTAAGAACCCAAGATGCTTCCTTATTTCCAAGATTTTATCATCTGGAGCAACGATAAGCGTTTCAGTCTTAGCAGCATTTAACTGCAAGTGGTTGTCATTAAGCCAAATTTTAATGTCAGATAGGCAGTTACTGAGTTCGGTCAATTTGTAAAATTCAGACAATCGAAAGGAACAGTAGATTTGAATATCGTCTGCATAGACATGGTATGAGACGTTACTGTAGCGATCGAAAATAAAACTCAATGGGCGAATGTACAGTAATGTGTAACTAATTACTTATTTTGGGTAACTACCCCAACACTGGTCTTAGGACACTCTATGATAAAGTCAAAAAAACTCTACCAGCTTTAGCATGAATAGACAAGACATGTTGCATTTGATGGCAAGCAGGGAGATTTAGTCCGTGAATAATCATTTCAGATAAGCACAGTCTGCAGATGGCTCAGCTCCGCTCCATCTGAATGCACACGGAGACCTCTGGGGGTGGGGGGGGGAGAGCAGCGAGTTCTCAACAGCTTTTCGACTCCAGGAGAAGTTTGCAGTCAGCCTTCTTTTCAAGGTTGCTCAGAGTCCCGATTAGATTAGTCGCTTTATTTATTTTCAGGCCAGGCTACAGTGTACTTTTGACTGCAGCCTTGAAGTCCAAGTGCTGTTCAGGTCCAAATCGCCGAATCATGTGAGGTTCCCAGCTACAAATCCCCCCCCATCTGTGCCCTGATGGAGCCCAGACGGCTGTAAACGAGTCCCAAAACACACCGCAGGTCTGCGGCTGTCCACCGCTGCTCCCATCGTACGGTTCAGCTCGTACAACAGCTGGGACGTTGAGGTCATAGCCTGGATCAAAGAATCGTGCTGAGCAGGAAGTCTCGCTAGCGCGTTGATCGCCGCGGCAGCCTCCCTCAGCTTCCAGTAGCAGAAACCTCTGCCAATACCAAAAAACAGAGCAATTGCCACCAATATTCCAATAATCCACAGATCTTCCACGTCTTCGACAGAGACAACGGTCAGACACATTGGCTTCCACTCGCTCCACGAGTCCATAGTGTATCCTACCGCATGCGTGTCGACGGGGCACGCCGGCTCTCCTGGTCCGGTGCGCTTCGTGGAAAAGATTTTATCGATAGAGGAAACAGCCCACGCAAATAAATCCATTTTCAAATTGGTTCGAGTGAGCGCTGAAGAGTTACAGACGAGACAAAAATACAAAAGCAGAGAGGAGGAAAGCTTAAGGGAGGAGAGGAGCAAAAAGAGATGCGACCTGCTTTGCCAAGTGCCGGAAGTAAAGCATCGGCTTGACGTTTACCACTGGGTAGAAATATAAAACACTGACTAGGGGCAGCAAAATCGTGCTCCACTAGCATGAAAGATCATTCTTTAGTTCCATAGGGGACCTGACTGGCAAGAACAGGTCCTCTCGAAACAAGGGGCCCACCTATGGGGAGAGGCCCTGTGCATGATGTTATTGACAGCTTCTTGGACAACAACAAACAGAGTCATAAGTCCTCAGCCAGTTCCCTGCAGAGGCCAGGCTGAGAGCCGCCACAGCTCTGGACGTGGGTGTAAAAGCTGCCCGCGTGCCTGAGTTAGCAGATGTCTGTGAGGAGGCAATTTCCATGGTGTCCCTGACAACATTGAGATTATTTCTGGGAACCATGGTTGCTGCGGCCACCTGGGGGCTATAAGTATCAGAGAGAGGGCTCCCCGACGTACACGCTCCAGCGTCACTCCTATCAGAGGGACAGGTGGGAATGCATAGTACAGCCTCCCTGCAGGCCAGTCATGTGCCAGAGCATCCGTCCCCAACGGTGCATATGTTTCCTTTAAAGAGAAGTAAAGGTCACATTGCGAGTTGGCTCTACAAGCAAACAAGTCAACTGAGGCCTTCCCGAACCGTGACCAGACCTGATCCATTACCCGTGGATTCAGGCTCCATTCTGATGCCACGAAGGGCCCTCTTGAGAGGGTATCCGCTCCATAATTCAATTCACCAGGGACGTGAGTTGCCCTGAGTGACAAGATTCTTGTAGCACACCACGTGAGCATCCTTTGCGTCAGTCCAAGGAGGGCCCGGAATCTCGTCCCCCCCTCCCTGTTGATGAAGGACACTGTGGTCTTGTTGTCCAATTTTACCAGGACGTGTTGCCCCACAATCATCCATCCATCCATCCATTTTCTTCCGCTTATCCGGGGTCGGGTCGCGGGGGTAGCAGCCTAAGTAGGGAGGCCCAGACTTCCCTCTCCCCAGCCACTTGGAGCAGCTCCTCTGGGGGAATCCCAAGGCGTTCCCAGGCCAGCCGAGAAACATAGTCCCTCCAGCGTATCCTGGGTCTTCCTCTGGGTCTCCTCCCGGTGGGACATGCCCGGAACACCTCACCAGGGAGGCGTCCAGGAGGCATCCTAACCAGATGCCCGAGCCACCTCAACTGGCTCCTCTCGATGTGGAGAAGCAGCGGCTCTACTCCGAGTCCCTCCCGGATGACTGAGCTTCTCACCCTATCTCTAAGGGAGAGTCCAGCCACCCTGCGGAGAAAACTCATTTCAGCCGCTTGTATCCGAGATCTTGTTCTTTCGGTCATAACCCAAAGCTCATGACCATAGATGAGGGTGGGAACGTAGATCGATCGGTAAATTGAGAGCTTTGCCTTTTGACTCAGCTCTCTCTTCACCACGACAGACCGGTACAGCGCCCGCTTCACTGCGGACGCTGCACCTATCCGCCTATCGATCTCACGCTCCAGTTTTCCCTCATTCGTGAACAAGATCCCGAGATACTTAAACTCCTCCACTTGGGTAAGGACCTCCTCCCCGACCCGGAGAGGGCACGCTACCCTTTTCCGGCTCAAGACCATGGCCTCGGATTTGGAGGAACTGATCCTCATCCCGGCCGCATCACATTCAGCTGCAAACCGCTCCAGCGAAAGCTGTAGATCACGAGCTGATGAAGCCAATAGGACCACATCATCTGCAAAAAACAGAGAAGCGATTCTAAGGCCACCAAAACGGATCCTCTCAACACCTTGGCTGCGCCTAGAAATTCTGTCCATAAAAGTTATAAACAGAATCGGTGACAAAGGGCAACCTTGGCGGAGTCCAACTCTCACCGGAAACGAGCCTGACTTACTGCCGGCAATGCGGACCAAGCTCTGACACCGGTCGTACAGGGACCTAACAGCCCATATCAAAGGGCCTGGTACCCCATACTCCCGGAGTACCCGCCACAGAACCCCCCGAGGGACGCGGTCGAATGCCTTTTCCAAGTCTACAAAGCACATGTAAACTGGTTGGGCAAACTCCCACGCACCCTCCAGGACCCTGTTGAGGGTGTAGAGCTGGTCTAGTGTTCCACGACCAGGACGAAAACCACACTGCTCCTCCTGAATCCGAGGTTCGACTATCCGACGGACCCTCCTCTCCAGAACCCCTGAATAGACCTTACCAGGGAGGCTTAAGAGTGTGATCCCTCTATAGTTGGAACACACCCTACGGTCCCCCTTTTTGAATAGGGGAACCACCACCCCAGTCTGCCAATCCAAGGGAACTGCCCCCGATGTCCACGCGATATTGCAGAGTCGCGTAAGCCAACACAACCCCACAACATCCAGAGCCCTAAGGAACTCAGGACGAATCTCATCCACCCCCGGAGCCTTGCCACCGCGGAGCTTTTTAACCACCTTGGCGACCTCAGCACCAGAGATTGGAGAGCCCGACCCAAAGTCCCCAGGCTCCGCTTCCTCAGTGGAAGACGTGCCAGTAGGATTGAGGAGGTCTTCGAAGTATTCCGCCCACCGACTCACAACATCCCGAGTTGAGGTCAACAGCACGCCATCCCCACCATAAATGGTGTTGGTCGCGTACCGCTTTCCCCCCCTGAGACGCCGGATGGTGGACCAGAATCGCCTCGAAGCCGTACGGAAGTCATTCTCCATGGCCTCTCCGAACTCCTCCCACGCCCGAGTTTTTGCCTCAGCAACCACCCGAGCCGCATGCCGCTTGGACTGCCGGTACCTATCTGCTGCTTCCGGGGTCCCACAGGCCAAAAAGGCCCAATAGGACTCCTTCTTCAGCTTGACAGCATCCCTCACCGCCGGTGTCCACCACCGGGTTCGAGGGTTGCCACCACGACAGGCACCAACAACCTTGCGGCCACAACTCCGATAAGCTGCCTCGACAATAGAGGCGCGAAACATGGCCCACTCGGGCTCAATGTCCCCCGCCTCCCTCGGAACGTGTTCAAAGCTCTCCCGGAGGTGGGAGTTAAAGCTCCGTCTTACGGGAGACTCTGCCAGACGTTCCCAGCAGACCCTCACAATACGTTTGGGTCTGCCAGGTCTGACCGGCATCCTCCCCCACCATCGGAGCCAACTCACCACCAGGTAGTGGTCAGTTGACAGCTCCGCCCCTCTCTTCACCCGAGTGTCCAGGACATGCGGCCGCAGATCAGATGAGACGACAACAAAGTCGATCATTGAACTACGACCTAGGGTGTCCTGGTGCCAAGAGCACATATGGACACCCTTATGCCTGAACATGGTGTTCGTTATGGACAATCCATGACGAGCACAGAAGTCCAACAACAGAACACCACTCGGGTTCAGATCAGGGGGGCCGTTCCTCCCAACCACACCCCTCCAGGTCTCACTGTCATTGCCCACGTGAGCGTTGAAGTCCCCCAGCAGAACAAGGGAGTCCCCAGGAGGCGCACCCTCCAATACCCCCTCCAAGGACTCCAAAAAGGGTGGGTAATCTGCGCTGCCGTTTGGCGCATAGGCACAAACAACAGTCAGAGCCCGTCCCCCCACACGTAGGCGAAGGGAGGCTACCCTCTCGTTCACCGGGGTGAACCCCAACGTACAGGCACCAAGATGGGGGGCAACAAGTATGCCCACTCCTGCTCGGCGCCTCTCACCAGGGGCAACTCCAGAGTGGAAGAGTGTCCAACCCCTCTCAAGGAAACTGGTTCCAGAGCCAGAGCCATGCGTTGAGGTGAGTCCGACTATTTCTAGCCGGAACCTCTCAACCTCACACACTAGCTCAGGCTCCTTCCCCACCAGAGAGGTGACATTCCATGTCCCAATGGCCAGCTTCTGTAGCCGAGGATCAGACCGCCAGGGTCCCCGCCCTCGGCCACCACCCATTCCACAATGCACCCGGCCCCACAATCAGACCTTTTTTAAAGAAGTATTTCATCGACAGGAATACGGCCAGTAATTCCAGGAAGTTGATATGTAATCTTGCTTCCTGTTTATTCCAGAGGCCACGAGCGTTCTGATTCTTGCAGATCGCCCCCCATCCTGTCTTTGAGGCGTCCGTCGTGATGACCACACGAGATGAAACTCTACCCAACGGGACTCCTTCCGTGAAGGTAGATAAATCTCTCCACGGTTCTAGCACCCTCAGGCACTCTGAACCTATTTTAACCTTCCCTGCTCGACCCGGCGAGACAGGTTGAATCGGTTGGTTTAGCCATATCTGTAGGTCACGCATTTTCAGCAATGCGTGGGATACACGGGGAATGGCTGCTGCCAAGAGGCCTAAAAGACATTGGCACATTTTCATGGGAACCCGATAGTCCCGTTTAAACCTTTTCAGGCAATGGTGAATCGAGGAAACACGTTCCTCCGAAAACCATGCTTTGTACCTTACGGTATCGATTTGTACATCCAGAAATACGGTAATCTGTGATGGAACCAGATTACTCTTTCGTAGCTTTATGACGAAACCGAGAGACTCCAGGTGAGAGATTACCTTATAGGAGTGTGACTGGGCCTGTATTCTACTTCCAGCCAGAATCAGAAAGTCATCCAGATAGTTCATGACCCTACACAGCGTCTAGCATCAGGCCAAGCATTTCCAGTAGCATGAATAGCTGTTTTTAGGTTCTCCACTGCAGGACAGGAACGGTGCAGGCATAGGTACAGATGTCATCGTCGCCAATTGTTATGTTTGCACTTTAGGAACGAAGCAGGACCTCAATCAGCAGTACATTTAACAGTCTTTATTCATCCATTGTGATCAGCATTACATCAAAACAGCCAGTTATATGTATCACAACAGGTGTACAGTATCATCTCATTATCTCTTCCTCATCTCCTTTTCTACCTTCAACCTTAGTCACCTCTGCCATCTAGTGGTGAACACAACAAAATGCACAAAGGCATGCCAAAGGATGTGGGAAATTCAGTTTGAATCTCCTTAATCATGACCACTTTTGTCAGGACATAAAAAGAACAATCCTTGAGTTAAACAAAGACTCATCACTGTCAAATTATAGAGTGAAGTGGGATCACTTAAAATATAATTCTCAAATTTAAATTTAATTTGTCAAATTTCAAGTAAACTCAGCAAACAAAGAGAAGCTGACATTGTAAGAGAAATTCATGACATTTGTAAAAAAGCTTTACTAAACGAAGATGACAAATGACAATTGATCCTCATACATTCCTAACTAGACAATATTTACATCAACAAAGCCAAAGAAGCCTAAATCCTGTCGAAAGCTAAATGGACAGAAGGGGGGTAAAGATGTTCAGCATATTTCTGTAGACTAGACAAAAAGAGACGGTAACAAATAAGGGTGTAATGGTACGCTAAAATCACATTTTGGTTCAGTACAGTTTCAAGGAGGGCTTGGTTCGATATATTTTCAGTACAAAAAGAAGCGAAAATGAAGACTTACAAAATGTTTATTTAGAAAATTTGCCAAGTAAACAATACGTTTGTATAAAAATAAATACAATTCCTATCAGCAACCCATTTGGATGACATTTTAAATAAACAGCACGCTTTACAATAAGTAAACTATACTAACAATAATAAAAATCTTAATAAATACATTAACAGTCAGAACCAGAACAATAAGCAGCAACTGACTGTTTACAATCTAACTAATCAAGTTTTAAGTTTTTGGCCAAAAAGACCAACTTGTCCACATTTTCTAAAGCACAGAGCTAGTTGCAGTGAATATCTCCAGCGGTGGAGAAAACCGCTCACTAAAGGCTCGGTTATAGTCGCGCTTTGGTCCGCAGGCTGGAGTGTGCGTGCTGCGCGTGCACTGAGCCGTGCGGCTTGATGCGTTTATAGTGTCGCTGGCGGCGCACGGCAAAGTGTTGTTCTTTTACGGACCAGCAGGTGGCAGTACCCTCTAAAACCTGTGCATATGTTGCAAGAAAGGTGTAGAAGAAGAAATCTACCGTAGAAGAAGAAATCTACCGTAGAAGAAGAACTGTTTGAAATCACACAACAAAAACAAATGGCTTTCAGCTCGCTCGGGCAATTAAATACATTTGTATAACATACAAAACATTCCTCCATGCGTTGCGACGCCGTTTCCACGACCACAGCGGCGCAGACAGCTGCAGGCTCTGGCGTGAAGAGCGTGAAGGCTGTCGTTGAGGTCCCCACCCGAGCTGTCAATCAATTCGGCGCGTGCACTAGGCTTGCGGAGTTTCAAAAATTCGGAGGTGCGCGACACGCGCCAAGCCGATGCGCGGGGCCAAAGCGCGGGGACTATGCGATTGCGTCACTTTGGTTGCGCGCTCTCTCGCGCCCTATGCGACGCGTCAACCATAAACCAGGCTTAACAGAACCGTATTTTCCGTCGTACACGTCGCACCGCCCTATAAGATGCATCAGTCCAATTATTTCCAATAAAGTGGAAAAATCCATAAACATGTCGCACCGCAGTGTAAGTCGCATCTATTATGCGTCACCGCTGACGTGTTGTGTTGCGTATGTTACGCGTCACCGCTGACAACACGGAAATCTTGGCCGGTGTTTTGCCAAAAATGGATTGGCTGCCAAATGGCCACAGGCGTGTACACGGAAGGACTTCAACAAGATTAACACTTAAAAACAATTATTTGTTTGCTGAAAATTATAGCACAGGTGTGTCTGAGCTGAACTTTTCCTTAATAAATGCACATAATGGTCAAATCAGCTGAATAAAAAAAAGAAATACGGTAGTGTCGCTACCTCGGTTCTGTGAAGCGTGGACGCACAGCGAGTGGAAACGCTGAATTTCTTTAAAATTTAACAAGATAAACACCTAAAAAATATATTTGTTTGCTGACATTGTAGTAAAGGTGTGTCTGAGCTTAATAAATGCACATAATGGTCAAATCCGCTGAATTTAAAAAATAGTTTCGCTGCTGCAAAGAATGCATGCGTGAGGAGTCGGTGCATTTCTTAGAACTTTAACAAAAAAATTATTTGTTTAATGACATTAAAAGGAAAAATCCAAGATGGCGGCGCGTGCAAACGCCGCGGCTTCTCTCTCTCCCAGCAACACGGTGCTTTCATCTGTTTTGTCCTGCACGCCGCAATTTGCCGGCACGTCTTCGTCTTGTCTACGTGTTCAAGAACGCAAGTATAGCCGTGAGTTCATGCTTGATGTCGGAAAAACCGCTCATCTGGAAATAAACAGCGAACTCGAGGAGCAGCTACGTGCCTGCGGCCTGCTCTGGAAGCCAGCCCAGAGCCTCGCTTTATCACGCCCGTAGTGGAAAGGCCACAAGCGGCGTGACAGGAAACAGAAGCGGGGTAAACGCGGAGGTATCAGAGCGAGGCTAGCAGCTAGCCCACACAGGCCAGCTATTCCATCCATGGTTTTGGCTAACGTGCGCTCCTTGGACAACAAATTGGATTATATATGCCTGCTACGAACGACACAAAAGACTGTGAGAGACTGTTGTGTGTTTGTATTCACGGAAACGTGGCTTAACAACAACGTTCCGGACCATGCTATTCAGCTGGATCAGCTAACATGCTACAGAGCGGACCGAGATCTCATCGAGGGAGGTAAGACACGAGGAGGGGGGCTCTGTGTTTACATCAACAACGCATGGTGTATGGATGCTTCTGTGGTCTACAAACACTGCTCACCTTTAGTGGAGTTTATGACTATTAAATGCAGACCGTTCTATTTACCAAGGGAATTTACAGCTGTTATGATTGTTGCTGTATATATTCCTCCAAGCTCTGACAGCAAAGTTAGAGGTGAGGCTCTGAATGAACTATATCTGCACATCAGTGAGCAACAAACAGCCCATCCTGATGCTTTTCTCGTCATGGCTGGTGATTTCAACAAATCAGATTTAAAGAGTGTATTTCCAAAAACATACAGAAACATAAACTTTGCAACAAGAGGAAACAACACACTGGACTAAGTTTATACCACCATGAAAAATGCCTACAGAGCCCTCCCCCTCCCCCACATTGGTGCTTCTGACCATATCTGTGTTATGCTAAAGCCAGCATACAGGCCGCTGGTGAAAGTCACAAAACCAGTCCGCAAGCAGATACGAGTGTGGCCAGAGGGGTCTTCAGAGGCACTCCAGGACTGTTTTGACACCACAGATTGGGGTATGTTCAAAGAAGCTGCTACCACAAACAACAACACATGTCTCCAGGAGTACTCAGACACTGTATGTTCATACATCACCAAGTGCATTGATGATGTAACCAACCTTAAAACCATCACTGTTCGGGCTAATCAGAAGCCATGGCTGACAGCTGAGGTTTACAGACTCCTGAAAGCCAGGAATGCTGCCTTCAAAGCGGGAGATCAGGTGGGCCTGAGGACAGCCAGAAAGAACCTGGACTGGGGCATCAGAAAGGCCAAGAAGCAGTATTCCAGGAAAATAGCTCACCGTTTCAAGGACAGCAAGGATACACACAGTCTGTGGCAAGGAATACAGACCATCACAAACTACAAACCATCCCCCCAGACCTGTGACAGCTCAACCTCTACGCTGAATGAGTTCTTTGCTCGGTTCGAGGCAAGTAACAGCACACCTGCACATAAACTCCCCCCCTCTCCTGATGGCCAGGTGCTGGCGCTGTCCTCAGACAGCGTAAGGCGATCATTCATCAAGATTAACGCCCGGAAGGCCTCTGGTCCTGACAACATACCTGGTCGTGTGCTGAAGGACTGTGCAGGGGAACTCGCAGCGGTCTTCACGGACATCTTTAACATCTCACTGAGCCAGGCCATCGTCCCCACCTGTTTCAAAGCCACCACCATCATCCCTGTCCCAAAGAAGGCAACGCCCGCATGCCTCAATGACTATCGCCCAGTAGCACTCACCCCCATCCTGATGAAGTGCTTTGAACGGCTAGTCATGAAAAGCATCACATCTGTCCTCCCTGCCTCCCTGGATCCCTTCCAATTTGCATACCGACCTAATCGCTCAACCGACGATGCCATCTCCTCTGCCCTCCACACAGCTCTCACACATCTGGACACGAAGGACTCTTATGTTAGAATGCTGTTCATCGACTTCAGCTCGGCATTCAACACCATCATCCCCCAACAGCTCATCCTTAAACTGGACAGTCTGGGGCTGAACACCTCAATGTGTAACTGGCTGCTAGACTTCCTGACCGGGAGACCACAGACAGTACGGGTCGGGAGTAACACATCTAGCACCATCACATTGAACACAGGGGCCCCACAAGGATGTGTGCTGAGCCCCCTTCTATTCACCCTGCTAACACACGACTGCACACCATCATACAGCTCCAACCACTTCATCAAGTTTGCGGACGACACAACAGTGGTAGGTCTCATCAGCAACAACGATGAGACGGACTACAGGAACGAGGTGAGCCGCCTGGCCTTGTGGTGCGGACACAACAATCTCACTCTCAACGTGGAGAAGACAAAGGAGATTGTTGTGGACTTCAGGAAGAGGGATGCCCAACATGCCCCTCTGACCATCAACAGCACCGCAGTGGAGAGAGTAGACAGCACCAAGTTCCTCGGAGTGCATGTCTCAGAGGACCTGTCCTGGAGCAGGAACACTGCATCACTGGCCAAGAAGGCTCACCAGCGTCTCTACTTTCTCCGCAAGCTGAAAAGGGCTGGAGCTTCAACCCCCATCATGTGCACCTTCTACAGAGGTGCCATAGAAAGTGTCCTGACCAGCTGCATCACTGTGTGGTTTGGTGCATGTACTGCATCCTGCCGCAAGAGCCTCCAGCGCATCGTGAGAGCAGCTGAGAAGATCGTCGGCACCTCCTTCCCCTCACTGCAGGACTTACACAGCAACCGCCTCACTCGGAAAGCCCTCTGCATGGCAGGTGATCCCACACACCCACTACACAGCTGCTTCAGACTGCTGCCATCAGGGAGGAGACTGAGAAGTCTCCAGGCTCGAACCAGCAGACTGAGAGACAGCTCTGTTCATCAGGCAGTCAGGATGCTAAACACTCTGCCTGCTCTGCCCCCCTCCCATTTGAACTGCCTTAACACTAAAAACTTTCTCACACATTACCACACAACACAAAGATTTTAACACTGGACTCTGTGTCATCAAACGGGTTATTCACTAAACTCTCGGTCATGTGCTCATTCAGTTTGCACTACTTCTCATATTTGCACTAATGTTTGTATTACATCACTGCCTATAGTCATAATACTGTTTACATTCTCTGTTTACATACTACTGTTTACATTCAATGTTTACATTTATTAATACTGTTTACATTTATTACTACTGCTTACATTTATTACTACTGTTTACATTTACACTACTTTTATATCTACACCACTGCTGATACATATACAGTATTCTCTGAACAGCCTTATTTAAGGATGCCCAATGTGCCTTACTGCATATGCCACTTTTGCCTCTATAACAACATCAACTACTACCTCATACATATACAGGTAGTCCCCGACTTACGAGCGAGTTCCGTCACTAGGGGGCGCTCGTATGTCAAAAATTCGTAAGTAGGAACACATAGTAAAAAAAATATATATATATATATAAGAAGAGAAAGTTAATTCTCAATAGTCCAGGTATCAAATCCGCTCATTCTCAATCAGTTCATCTGGACAGTTTCTTTTTAGCAGAAACGTTTCACCCTCACTCCAGAGGGCTTCCTCAGTCAGAGTAGTCCAAAGCACACTGAACTTCAGTGTGCTTTGGACTACTCTGACTGAGGAAGCCCTCTGGAGTGAGGGTGAAACGTTTCTGCTAAAAAGAAACTGTCCAGATGAACTGATTGAGAATGAGCGGATTTGATACCTGGACTATTATATTTAATTTTTTTACTTTTTTTTTTTTAAATAAATGAATACATGTACAGTACTGGACAGTCACCAAGCACTTAGCCTATCCTAACACAGTTTTTAAAGATGAAGGAATCAGTTGAATTGTCTCCCTCCTCCCTGCAGGCTCCATAGGGAGCTTGCTCCCTTTATGTGAAAGGCAGACAATTCAACTTATTCCTTCATCTTTAAAAACTGTGTTAGGATAGGCTAAGTGCTTGGTGACTGTCCAGTACTGTACATGTATTCATTTATAAAAAAAAAAAAAAAAGTAAAAAAATAAAAAAAAATTATTATTTTTTTTTTTTTATGAGATGCATGCTCGTAAGTCCGGGACCTCGTAAGTCAGAGCGCTCGTAAGTCGGGGACTACCTGTACTGTGTACATTAACTCATATGCTGCTTTGCCACTTTGCAAATGTCAATGCTAGAACCTTTAGTTTATTTTATAGTTATACTTTTTATACTTTTTTATACTAGTATGCAAAAACTCAGGACAGTATTATGTTCATTAAACGTTTAGTGTTTTAGTTTTAGAGTTGGTGTAAATTTTCATACTCTTATACCACTATGCAAAAACTCAGGACAGTGTTACAGTTTTACTATTTTATGCTTATGTTTATTATCATATGTTTCGGTGTTTTAATGTTTAAATAGTTACTGTTGCACTGAGGGACTGAGAGAAACGCAATTTCAATCCTGTGTATGTCCTGTACATATTGCAGTTCTGACAATAAAGTTGACTTTGACTTTATAGTAAAGGTGTGTCTCAGTGCAGTTCTTCTGCCTCTTTCTTCCCCATCTCTGTTCCGTTCTTTCCTCCTCCTGAACCCTGTCGTCCTGGTCACCCACTGCTGTGCATGGACCTGGAGTGTCCTCACGGATCGAGGCAATTAGGACAGGAGGTGCAGTGGAAGGTCTCTGTCCTAACTCCTCATCCATGAGGACAAACCAGAGCCACGTCGCAGCAGTGGGCTTCCCACTCACTCCTTCCCCTGACCCTGGATATTTGCAGTCCTGAACAGAGGAAATAAGATATCACAGTTGGCAAAAAGAGCAACAAACATTTTTTTAAACTTTACATGTACATACCGGATTCCAAAAAAGTTGGGACACTAAACAAATTGTGATTAAAAACTGAATTTAATGACGTGGCAATGGCAAATGTCAATATTTTATTCATAATAGAACATAGATGACAGATCAAAAGTTTAATCAGAGTCAGAGTCAGAGAGTCAGAGAGAATTTATTGTCATTTGCACCGCATGTAGTACATGTGTTGAAAACGAGATTATGTACACAGGGTCCCAGTTACATCCAACAACAAATGCAAGAGAAATACAATAATAACATCTAGGATTAACTAAGAGAGACATCACATCAGCTAGTAATACACTAAGCCCTAATGTAGTAGAAAAACATCATTATAAACAGCAGCACGAACATGAGCAGATGGTCACAGATGAACGCAGCAACAAGAAACAGATCAGCATCAGCATG
>JBBPBX010026825.1:6135-28330 GCA_038048925.1 Garcialebias charrua | reverse complement strand
CCGTCCGTCCGTCCGTCCGTCCGTCCGTCCGTCCGTCCGTCCGTCCGTCCGTCCGTCCGTCCGTCCGTCCGTCCGTCTGTCTGTCTATATGTCTGTCTATCTGTCTATCTCTCTATCTGTCTGCCTGTCTGCCTGTCTGTCTGTATTTCTATAGATACTGTACAGTATATACATTTTTTTGCCAAGTCTTTGTGCAACTTAGTTCGCTGTGGCAACCCCTGCATTCTGACCTGCCATCTGGAGAGAGTGACCCCTCTGATGATGCTCCTCTCCTCAGAGTTTGTGGATGGTGGTGATCCGGACGAAGCTCTTTATCGAAAGCCATCCTGTTCCACTCATGTCTGCGGTTTCGAGCCTTTCTCACTTTCTTCACCTCGCGCTGCAACGTGCTGCTTTCCATAGACCGTTTCTGTTCCTGGGGAGAGATGATGTAGAGATGGAGAATATTAAATGCAAGTAAACAAACAAACCTGTGAAATTATAGCGAAGCAGACTGGGAGCTTACTCTTTGCCTCCGCCTCTCTTTTCTTTTTTCGTCAGTGTCCCGAAGCATCTTTTCTTTCCACAGATCAAAAAAGTACGATGGGTCTGAGTAGAACTTCATTGCATCTGTTGAATCCTCTCTGAATATCAAAAGAAAATAGTTTTTTCCCCCTAAAATGAGATACAAATGTAAAAAGATTTGCTGTTGGACTTGGGACAGATGCAGCACCTGTAAGCAGTGAGGGTGCTGAGAGGGGGAGGCCCATCACAGCTGCTGTACATTTCAGCCACAGAGTCAGGAGTGCTGCCTTTGGACACAACCTGCTGGTCCTGGACAGTGGATCTTCTGAAGGCCTTCCTCATGTTTATGTCCTGGAGAGACACTGTCAAACAGAAAGACGAGGGAGAACTTTAATTTAAAGTATGTGAGAATAAACATCAGTGTGGAGAGTGAAGATAAACAGAAGGGTTTCCAGTAAACTGACCCTCCTCTACGCTGGAGTCCAGCTGTGTGACTTTGACTGCTAAGTGGTCAATACGATCCTGGAGAGAGTTTGCACGGGTGTAAAACGTGTTGGCCTCATTAAAAAGCTCCCCGAACACGTTTTCTGCATGTTTACCTGCAACCGGAATAATAAGAAAAATAAGAAAATAGAAAAACAAAGCCAAATCTTAATGGTAACAAGTACAGTTAAATCTTTCATTAAAGTGACAAAAAAAAAGAAGGTATTTTTCATTGTAAAATAAATTTATTTCTGATATACAAACTGCTTTGCACACTGGATTATGGTACTGGATTATCCGTCAGCATTACGTTTTCTTGCTGCGCACCACGACGTTACAGGAGCTCAGATCTACTTAATGTGAAAGCTCTCATCAGATTGCAAGCGTTCGGGCCTACACCCACCTCCGCTCCGTCTTATCTGCCTGATTCACAACGTGTTACAGGAAGCTTTAAGCTTCTGTCATGTCACAAAACCAAATCACAAGCACAGACCAGGGAAACTACAGACACATGATTTACTTTGAAACATAAATTTAAGCTTTTTTTCTACAGACAAAAGACCAAATTAAAGCGGACCTCAGATGCATTTTTTAAATTTTTATGTTATTTCTGTGTGCTATCTAGACCCTATTCCTTCAATTTAATGCACAAAATAATTCTTAGATAATCAATTATACCCTTTTTAATTCTGCCATTTTTAACTTTCGTTTTGAACGACCGGTTTCTGATAGAAGTTCTGAAGTCCACGCCCTTCAAAGATCTGTTAACGCCCTCATAACAGCCAGTATCTGTAATGTGTTGTTGTTTTAAAATTAGCTCTTTTTTTATTACTCATTTGACTTACTGTTAGTGCTAGCTTAAGATAACTTACCGAAACCCGTCTGAGCGCGCCGCAGTTTGCTGCTCCTTTTAGCATTATACCACCCGAATCCGAAGCTAATGTTAGCTTGTTCCTCTTCCGGTTTTCGCCAGCTCCGCTCGGAGACTTTGGGCGTTATCGCTGTTCCAGTCAAGACAACACAAAGTTCACCAAGTGTCTCCCGTAAATTAATCCGTAAGGGGAAGGTCCTCACTGCTGCGAGGCTGCTGCGAGGCTGCAGCAAGGCTGTACAGTTGAAGCTCCGCTCCATGGCGCCGGAAGAGGGTCCCGTCGAACCCGGTCCTTCCGCCTGTGGTCCGCTCGTTTAATTTTTGCCGGCTGCGCGTTGGCAGCGATCGCAAATACACTAAAAATTGAACTAAAACATAAAAATAACAATTATACTTTATTTATAAAGCCATTTAAAAAAACACAGCTGCAACAAAGTGCTGTACACATGAAATTAATAACATATAAACAAAAGATGAGATGAAATCATGAAAAACAACAGTCATGTGTTTAATACAGAAGTGGGTTGAGCCTAACCAGGTGAGGGGCTGGACTCAGGTTTGAGGTGGGTTGTCCTCGCGCCTGTGACGTCACAGGCGCGATTGACTTCCATTTTATTTCAAAAACGAACCGTTTTCATCACAGTAAAATAAATCTACTTAGAGTAAATAAACCACTGGGTGCATTTTTTTGGCACAAGGACTGTTTTTTTATGAAGTAAATACCCAAAGTTTAGTAAAAAAACATTAAAAAGTGAATTTTGCATGTGTGGTCCCCTTTAAACATTTACTTTGAAAACACTTAGAACATCCATCAGATATACATTAAAGATGACTACTTCTGGATAATATTAGACATTAAATCTAAAAAGTTTTCAGATTATGCTACTTTACTATGAATATGGAGCCGTAGTTAATGACTGCTGAAAGATAATCCAGAGCTGAAATCCAATGCACAACTTCAGAAATCATAAAGCTTCTGAAGTGGTCATATCTTGAAGTCTGGATGTTTTTATGGTCAACCATGATAAAAGCCTGCACGCATGCAGCAGTTTCTGATGCTCAAAGAACAAACACAGTTGCTACTGCAATAAAAATGCACACAACAAATTCACCTATTTAACCAATAACCAGAGTACATAACAAATAATAATGCAGTGTGCAACACAATGTCTGTAATGATCAGTAACCTATCAAAGCACCAGGTTGTTTACACCCATCCTAAACAGGATTGATAATGTGATGACAATGAACTTGTGATATATTGTGCAGCCCTGATATTAGAATACAAAACACCAATCAATCAAACAAACAAACAAAAAAACAAAATTTCTGAACTGTTAATCTTTGAGATATTATGAGATACAGAAAAAGGAAAACGTATAGGAAAGCTCTGATATCAAATTCTTCATTTTAATCATTTGGAGGTAAACTGTTCAGTAGATCTGAAAAAGTTAAAAAGCTGATAAAGAGATGTGTTTGTTTTACAAATTATCCCTATAAGAAATCATGTTTCATCTAGTCCAGTAGCCTTGAATTTTACAAGAAAAGGTGCAACTTCTCTTCATTAGGATACAATAGAAAGGAGACCTTAAACGTCCATTTAAAGGGGGGACTGTAACGGTTTACTCCATAAACCCGTACTTATTATGATCTTTCCTTTCATTAACTTTAAATGTTCACATGTTCTTTTGTAGCATCTTGTCTTCTAGCTTTGCACAACTTTAATATGTTTTTGACTATTATTTACTAGCTAATCTTTGGATAGATAACTGAATATTAAAGACCAGTAGTGAACCATCACAGTAAGTGCTGACCTTCAGTTAGGATGTAATATTGTAAGATTCTAGTAAATGCAAATGCCCAAGACAAAGAGTCACTGTGCAAATAGTTCATTGTACTTTTAATTTTGCAATTCAGTAACTCAACGACAGGAAGGGCTTCTCCTCTTTTTATCGATCAAGTACAAACATTGACTTGTAGGCTCATTTTACAAGTGTAAAGTTTTACAGTCACCAAGAACAGCCCGAACATAAACACCAACCAAACACTTAACAGAACAGGACAAACAATCATAGCTTCAAGCAAGGGGCTTGTTACTTGATCAAGCCCCTTGTGTTTAAGTACAACATGTAATTTCATTAACTCAGACTGAAATTTAACAGTAACCCACAGAACTTACTGTTTCTGTAAACTTTCATCATGTTATGAAACCAAATTACAACTATAATATTGAAAATTATCAATGTAAACCTAATTTTGACATTTAACCAGAGCAACTACAATTTCTGGGTTGAAGCTTTAATTATGGGTTGCATCTGAATGTATCACCAATCTTCACATGGTCCATAAATAAAATAAAATAAAACAAACAAACTCTTCGCAAGGCCTTCTCTAAGTCTCAGATTCCCGTGTTTTGGTCCCACACACTTTACATCAACATTGCAATATCAGTAAGCTGATGTGTAGGCAGAGCACGGAGATATAACTAAAACATTTTATTAAGCAAGATAAACAACAACAAAATGCTGATTAGACAGCCAATAATTATACTAACTAAAAAACTATGAGAACAGGGAACAAGGAGAAGAAAACCAAGGGCCAGTGTGATGACATGAAAAGACTAATGCTGAACTGGAAAACAAACCAAGGAGCAAGCATGTAAATAGACACTAATTAAACCTAAACATCTGGAGTGATTACAGATTGGGAACAGGTGAGAGTGGCAGACTAACTGGAGAAAAAAAAATGAAACACTGGGAATCAGAACAAAACCTAAACCTTAAGACTAAATTAAAACTAACATTGGAGTACAAAACACAAATGGACAACAATCTAAACAAACAAGAAAACACAAATAACTCAAGTCACAATAAAACATAAACCACAAAGTGAAAATAAGACTTAAAGATAAACTCAAAGAACTAAATAAATACTGTACATGAAAAACACAGACTACAATATGGGATTAGTGAATTTTCCTGTGAGTCATTAAACAAACACATCATACAGTCTCAAACGGAGCTCAGCCTTCTCTCCTGACAGTGAAGTCCTGACCAATGAGAAGCAAGCTTCAAACATGTTTCTGCCTGGAGACACAAATTTAAAACGATCTGATTGGATGAATGTATTTTTGTTCATCTGCAAATTAATTAACAGAGAAATTTGCAAAAAATAAGAAAAACTACATAGAAAATGCGTATTTTATATAGAATAATTATTGAATTAATATTTTAGAAGAAACATTTCATCTGAGCTGAATTCTTATATGCTGTCACTGAAGGCGAGCGTTTCCCACTGGTAAAGACACATCAACTGCATTGTATGTTTAAATTTTGCTATGAATTTGCTGTAAAGTAACTACACATTGTATTTTTCCATGTATTTTAATGTAACAGAAACCATATACTTCTATATATTTGTGAACAGGTGTTTGTCAGGTGATTTTCTTGTTTAAAAAAAATGGAAACTCTATATGTACAGTTTGTTAGTTTAATAATAATAATAATAATGAATTTAATTTGGAATGCACTTTTCATTAACAAAAATCTCAAAGTGCTAGTTTAAAGAAAGCCTGGCCTGGTGTGACTCCAACTTTTATGTAATTCAATGCAGAATGAAACAGAATCATTAGAAAACTTCTTTTTGTTATAAGCCACACCATTTTTCCTGCGTTTGGATTAAGTTGTGTTGGATCAAAAGTGGCAGCAGAAAGTCTGTGTTAGGAGTCATGCAGCTCCTTCTGAGTTCAGGTTACAAAGAATCATCCTTTGATGAACACTGATCTTACTCAGACTGCTGAGCTGACGGATGATGGCCGACAGCGTGTTGTTGGTCACACACTCCAGCTCACTGCCGATCCCGTCCGGCACGGCACTGTGGCACAGGAGGCGAGGCTCGATATTTCTCTTGACCAGAGGCATAACTCCTGCTTACATCTCGACAACAGCACCTGCGCTAGAGGTCAGAGGTCACGCAGGCCAGCTGGTCAGCTCATCAGATCATGCAGGCTGCAGAGTAGATAAAATGCACAGGATCAATCGACTCGTTTATAAATTAATGTACAAAGCTGCTATTGTAAACGTTTCAAACTATCAGATTAAAATGGTCGAAAGCTTTAAACAGCTTTTTAAACAATTATGTCCACAATTGTTAAAACATTTGTTTTCTGTTTGGTTTGATTGATTTATTAAAAAAAAGGACAAATCATGTAACAGCCAAGCACAACTAAAATGAAACCTTCAAGGGTTTTGTTGCATTTGCCACATTGTACATTTGACACCTTTTGTTGGTTTTATTAATTTCTCACCACCCATCAAAGTGCTGCACACATGGAGCCTCTGTGCTCAGCAGCCGTTTCAGCCAACGAGCTGAAATATGAAGAGGGAACAGAACAGCTGTGGATGTTTTTTCTTTCGTTTTTACAAATTTGTAACTCCATTCGCACTTCTTGGTTAAATGGACTTGACAACAGTAACTCTCAGTGATTGCACGCCGAGGTGAACTAGTTCACCAACAACAATAAAACCAAAATTACAGACATCACTTGTGTTTTTAAAAATTATTTTAGCATTATGGCAGTAAGAGAACGAAAAAAGCAATTTGAAGCTTGGGGCAGTTTTTCTGATGGTGAGAGCATTAATTTGGGTCTCTGACATCCAAAAAAAACAAAAAATAAAATAAAATTTAGTGTTCAAGTCAATACAAACCTGGATGTAGTGCTGTTACAGTGGAAGGACGTTTATGAGTTTTTATTGGTTTTACACACGTTTTTAGTTGCATAATAAAAAAAAAAAACTATATTGGTGTCCTTGAAAGCAACTGACTCATGTGTATAATATGTGGTTTGTTAAGTGTCCTTGGGTGTCATGAAAGGCGCTTTTAAATAAAATGATGATTATTATTATTATTATATAACATGTTAAATAAATCAAAATGACCAAATCAAAGTCCTTTCTTAGCTTAAACTAAAATGTATTCATTTTATATTTTACTGACAAGTTTTAGGAGCTCTGTCACATACATACAGGAAATGTAAGCATACTTGGCCATACAAGGACAAGTTGTAATTGTACTAAATATGTAAAATAGATGTTAACAAAAGAGTCAAGAGTAGTTTATAATGTCATTCTTTTCTGTCAAATAAATTCTAATTTGGTCAGATGCAAATCAATACTCTAAGAGCTAGGCCATCAGTTAGGATGTAATATTGTAACATCTTAATAAATCCTAACGTCAAGATCAAGGAGTCCCAGTCAAATTACAAAAATGCATTTTCACTTTCAGTTTAGTTACTCACTGACAGGAAGGACCACCGATTTCTGTCTTAAGATTAGACTGAAGGACATGTGGTTCTCACAGTCTTTTTCATCCAAGTGCAACATATAATTTCAATAACTTAGAGGGAAATTTAAAAGTAACTCACAGAACTTGCTGTTTCCTTAAAATTTCATCATGTAATGAAACCAAATAGAAAATACCAGAAAGTTCATTCTCAATAGTCCAGGTATCAAATCCGCTCATTCTCAATCAGTTCATCTGGACAATTTCTTTTTAGTAGAAACGTTTCACCCTCACTCCAGAGGGCTTCGTCAGTCAGAGCAGTCCAAAGCAAACTGAAGCTACCCCACCAAGTAAACAACTTAAGTGGACCAACCAGTTTGCTGTAGCCAAGATGGTTTCTGGGGGCTTGTCCCTCGTCGACTCCTCCCAGGCAGGCAGACATGTCCAAAGTGGTTCAAGACCAGAAAGTTCATTCTCAATAGTCCAGGTATCAAATCCGCTCATTCTCAATCAGTTCATCTGGACAATTTCTTTTTAGTAGAAACGTTTCACCCTCACTCCAGAGGGCTTCGTCAGTCAGAGCAGTCCAAAGCAAACTGAAGCTACCCCACCAAGTAAACAACTTAAGTGGACCAACCAGTTTGCTGTAGCCAAGATGGTTTCTGGGGGCTTGTCCCTCGTCGACTCCTCCCAGGCAGGCAGACATGTCCAAAGTGGTTCAAGACCAGAAAGTTCATTCTCAATAGTCCAGGTATCAAATCCGCTCATTCTCAATCAGTTCATCTGGACAATTTCTTTTTAGTAGAAACGTTTCACCCTCACTCCAGAGGGCTTCGTCAGTCAGAGCAGTCCAAAGCAAACTGAAGCTACCCCACCAAGTAAACAACTTAAGTGGACCAACCAGTTTGCTGTAGCCAAGATGGTTTCTGGGGGCTTGTCCCTCGTCGACTCCTCCCAGGCAGGCAGACATGTCCAAAGTGGTTCAAGACCAGAAAGTTCATTCTCAATAGTCCAGGTATCAAATCCGCTCATTCTCAATCAGTTCATCTGGACAATTTCTTTTTAGTAGAAACGTTTCACCCTCACTCCAGAGGGCTTCGTCAGTCAGAGCAGTCCAAAGCAAACTGAAGCTACCCCACCAAGTAAACAACTTAAGTGGACCAACCAGTTTGCTGTAGCCAAGATGGTTTCTGGGGGCTTGTCCCTCGTCGACTCCTCCCAGGCAGGCAGACATGTCCAAAGTGGTTCAAGACCAGAAAGTTCATTCTCAATAGTCCAGGTATCAAATCCGCTCATTCTCAATCAGTTCATCTGGACAATTTCTTTTTAGTAGAAACGTTTCACCCTCACTCCAGAGGGCTTCGTCAGTCAGAGCAGTCCAAAGCAAACTGAAGCTACCCCACCAAGTAAACAACTTAAGTGGACCAACCAGTTTGCTGTAGCCAAGATGGTTTCTGGGGGCTTGTCCCTCGTCGACTCCTCCCAGGCAGGCAGACATGTCCAAAGTGGTTCAAGACCAGAAAGTTCATTCTCAATAGTCCAGGTATCAAATCCGCTCATTCTCAATCAGTTCATCTGGACAATTTCTTTTAGGTTACAGCCTTTTAGGTTACAGCCAGGTTACAATTTCTTTTCAAATAGAAAATAATTAATGTAAACCTAAATGTGACGTTTAACCTTCCTTTTGTAGAACAACTACAATTTCAGTGTGATTTCTTTAAATTTAATGGTTGCAATCGAATATATCACAAATGATTAACATGGTCAATTTAAAAAAAGTGTTTTGCAAGGCATTCCTCAAGGCTCATATTTTGGTCCCACCCACTTTACATCAGCATTCTGATTGGTTAATTTTCCAATCAGTTATTAAATAAACTCATCCTGCAGAGCCTCTGACTGAGCTCAGTCTTCTCTCCTGACAGTGAAGTCCTGACCAATGAGAAACCTTCAAACATGTTCCTTTCTCAAGACAAAAACTTAAAATTATTTATTTATTTATAAATTTGTTCATTTTAAAATACAATACAAAACAATCCCATTAATGATAACATACAAAATATAAAAATGAAAGGTAGCAGAAAGAAGATTTTTTTTAATTAAAGCTGCCCCTTTTTTCAAACAATTAGTTCAAACAAAAAATAATCCTCAAGTAACAAAACAAAATGAATAACTTTTTCTAATTTCTTAACTCTAATACAATAAACATTACGCTACTTTATATGTATTTTTAACAACTCCGTTTTGATCATTTTCTTAAATGTACACATTGACTTGGCATTTTTAACATCACTCTCCAAACCATTCCATAATCCAATTCCCTGGATTGAGGTAGACCGACCCTTCAAACTAGTTCTGAATTTTGGTTTTACAAATATCTCTGTCCCCTTAAGATTATAACAACTTTGTCATTTTACAAAATGTATTTGGATATTTAAAGGTAATGCGTTATTCTGAGCCCTATACATAACTGATACAATATTATAATCTACCAAATCATTGTAGTGGACCTACCCAGGGTCAAACTGAAGTCTTTTTGAACTGTTCCAGTGATGACCTTTACTGACCTTTCAGTGAACAGACATTTACTACAAATTATTCCATTAGTGTAATCTGAGAACATAGTCACCAAAAGAGACTATTGGCTTCTTTAATTTTATTCTAATGTAATCAAAAGAATAACTTTTTGTCATTTTCATGATATGTGTTATATGCTGTGTTATTCTTTAAATGTGGAGCATTACTGTGTTACTTGACCATATAATGGTGTCAGAGTGAATTTTATGTCAAATTGTGATTTTCAGATTTGTTTTAGAAGTGTTAAGACGCTAATCCAAGTATTTTACCTCTTGGAGTCTATGCGTCTGTCTTTTTCCTAAACATTTCCCTCTGCTTCTGGCTGTAACCTTGGGTCGTGATAACAGCAAGTGAACTCCTCGACTGTTTCTTTTGAACCAATCGGAGTGGGACAAGTCTCAGATCCTTTCTTAAAGTTCTAAGCTTTGCTGGAACTGACAGAGTTTGCTGAGGACCTCAATGCCATGAGGTTCCCCAAAGAGCTGAATGAACGCCAGTCACACGCTAAGGACGCGTCATTCAGTTAAAGACTTATAACATGCCAAGTTATAAGTCATCTTCAAGAGCTGGAAAGCTCCAAGCTCTCTAGAACTTTCTTGAGGAATGCTTTATTTTGAACTATAACCAGAAGCTGCCACTATCTTTGACGAAGAAAGCAGGCCTCACGACACGTCGAATCCATAAACACGCCGAGGTATGACCGGACTTCACGGGCCCAGAACCTGTGAAGCTAAACTGCTCCTCAACTCTACCAAACGAGACGGACGTCCAAACAGGTACAGAGTGGCTGATGTTTAATGGAACGTGCACGAAGTCGAGCTGGTTTTCGTATGGAGAAGTGTCACCTCTGATTAAACTCAAAATAGATAACTTCCTCTTAAATCTCTCCAACCTCTTTTATTCCTCCTATTTCTTTTTCCCTCAATCTAAGCTGGTAACTACATTTTAAGCTAAAGAGCCACAGCCTAAGTATATTGACAACTGTATTTAAGTCTGTTGTGTTACATTTAAAGCTTCAGTATGTAGCTTTTTTTATGAACATAATTCTTCACTCTGTCACTACCTCCTGACAGATTGATGTTAGCCAGGTAATCTCTGAAAAAAAATTAAAAAAATATTGTCCCCTTGCTTCTCCAGGTGGTAAATAAGCATTTCTAAAAAGAAAAGGTGACCCGCCATTTTCCAGCCAATAAAAACAGAGTTTGTAACCAGCCAATAAAAACAGAGCTTGAATTTGAATCAGCCAATAAAAACAGAGCTTGAATTTGAAATTCAACAGACCACAAGGGGGCAGAGCCATATATGGCTCTGAGGGGGAGGGATCAGAATGCTTTGCCTGTTGAAAATATTTCTAAGTGCTGCAGTTCTACAGAAACTGCATACTGAACCTTTAAGTGTGCTGATGCGTGTTAAATTGCAAGAAAGTGAAATCAGTCAATGAAGCGTAATGGTGTTAATTTTAGTTGATTTGTTTTAAATAAATGGTAGTGTCTCCTGGCATACCAAACTAAAATCAACGTCTCTGTCACTTAATGGCTTTATGGTTTAATTATCTATCATAAAGATCACAGAAATATTGGATAAACTGAAAAAGAAAAGAATCCGTGAAATTACTATTCAATCTGAATAAGTAATTAAGATATATAAAGTGTGTCAGTTTAATATTGACCTCCTCATATATCCTACATCAAGAATCAAGAATCAAGAATCAAGAAGGTTTATTAACATTGCATCAATTTTCACCAATACAACGTAAATATGTAGTTGCAACATCCAGGAGAGAGAATGAGTGCAAAAAGCTGCAGCTCAACAAAGCACATGACATGTTTATCAACACATGATATGTTTATCAACACATGATATGCTCTTAGCGCGGCCAGTCCCAATCTGTCCCCAGATGAAGGTCAAAAGCAGGAAAACAGGCAGAGACACGGGGATTCACAGCATTGATATTAAAAAAAGATGAATCACATTTTGTCTACATCATGGAACTTCAATAACTTCAGTTGATAAAATAATGTACTAGATGGATGACAGTATGATTTCTAGTGATAATTCTTACATCTCTTTTCTGTAATACAAAAATAGGCTTTGTAATTGTTTTACACACTTTCCCCAAACATCAATACAATAGGGATGCCCAACATGCCCCTCTGACCATCAACAACACCCCAGTGGAGAGAGTGGACAGCACCAAGTTCCTGGGAGTGCACGTCTCAGAGGACCTGTCCTGGAGCAGGAACACTGCATCACTGGCCAAGAAGGCTCACCAACGCCTCTACTTTCTCCGCAAGCTGAATAGAGCTGGAGCTCCAACCCCCATCATGTGCACCTTCTACAGGGGCGCCATAGAAAGTGTCCTGACCAGCTGCATCACGGTGTGGTATGGTGCATGTACTGCATCCTGCCGAAAGAGCCTCCAGCGTATAGTGAGAGCAGCTGAGAAGATTGTCGGCACCTCCTTGCCCTCACTACAGGACTTACACAGCAACCGCCTCACTCGGAAAGCCCTCTGCATGGCAGGTGATCCCACACACCCACTACACAGCTGCTTCAGCCTGTTGCCATCGGGGAGGAGACTGAGGAGTCTCCAGGCTCGAACCAGCAGACTGAGAGACAGCTCTGTTCATCAGGCAGTCAGGATGCTTAACACTCTGCCAGCTCTGCCCTCCCTCCCACTTGTACTGCCTTAATCACAAAAAACTTTCACACATTACCACACAACACAAAGTTTTTAACACTGGACTCTGTGTCATCAATACGGGTCATTCACTCAACTCACGGTCATGTGCTCATTCAGTTTGCACTACTTCTCATATTTGCACTAATGTTTGTATTACATTACTGCCTATAGTCATACTACTGTTTACATTTACTGTTGACATTTATTACTACTGTTTACATTTATTACTACTGTTTACATTTATTACTACTGTTTACATCTAGACTTTTTATATCTACACTACTGCTGATATACAGTATATATTCTTTTTACTAGCCTTATTGCATAATGCCACTTTGTTTCTATACCAATATCAACTACCTCATACATATACTGTGTACATTAACCCCATATGCTGCTTTGTCACTCTTTACAAATGTCAAATGCCAGAACCTTCATTTATTTTATAGATATACTTTTTATACTTTATACTTCGGGACAGTATTACACTCTATTTCATTTTTGCTGTTGGTGAAACTTTTTATACTTTTATACTACTATGGAAAACTACTATGAAAAAACTCAGGACAGTATTACACTCTATTTCATTTTATGATTATGTTTATTAAATGTTGGTGTTTTGGTGTTGGTGAAACTTTTTATACTTTTTTTACTACTATGAAAAACTACTATGCAAAAAACTCAGGACAGTACTAAACTTTTATTATTTCATTTTATGCTTGTTTATTAATTGTTTAGTGTTTAAATGGTTACTGTTGCACCGAGGGACTGAGAGAGAAATGCAATTTCAATCCTGTGTATGTCCTGTACATATTGCAGTTCTGACAATAAAGTTGACTTTGACTTTTGACTTTGANTGATTGTGTATACAACAAATACAGAGCTTTATCATTTAATAAGTCCCTGACTTTGTACAGTACTGCAATAGATTTAGCTATTTTTATTCTTACAGAATTTATGTGATGATTCCATGTCAGTTTGTCATCAATGATAACACCCAAAAACTTCACCTCACTCACTCTACAAATCTCAACCCCATCAATTTTAAATAGAACATCAACAGTTTTCTTTTTATTACTGATTATTATGTAATTAGTTTTATCTAGATTTAATTATGATTTATTGAGTTTAAACCAAGTTTGTATTTTGACAAATTCTGTCTTTATCAACTCCAAAATCTGTTCTATATCTTTACCCAAACAGAAAAAATTTGATATCATCTTCAAAGAGTACACATGAGTCCTGACACATTTACCAAGCCATTCACATATAAAATAAATAACTGTGGTATAAGTACAGAGACTTGAGGAACTCCACATAATACAGATACCCACTGTAATGCTGGTCCTCTAATTCCATATTTGTTCAAATTTTCAAGGAGAATGGTGTGGTCAATAGTATCAAATGCTTTTCTTAAATCAACAAAAATACTGACACAATATTGTTTTTGATCGACAGCAGTAATTTGTTCCATTAATTCCATGAGAGCCATTGATGTAGAGTTTTTTGCTCTAAGCCCATGACTGCTACTTAGAATATTTTGTCTATCAATAAATGGATCTAGTCTGTTCACAAATAGTTTTTGTATAATTTTTGAAAACTGTGGTAACAAGGATATTGGTCTATAATTGTTGAACACACATTTACCACCATTTAAAAAAAGAGGAATTACCTTAGCTACTTTCATATTATCTGGAAATATTCCTGTTGAAAATGATAGATTACATATATATGTAAACGGCTCAATAACATGACTCATTATGTCCTTTACAAACATCATATCCATGTCCACCCAGTCTTTTGATCTCTTGTCTGTAAGATTTTTTACTGCATTTATTATTTCTTCTTTGTCAGTTCCATTTAGAAAAACACTGTTTGCACAACATGATTGAATGGCTTACATTATTATCTACTTTTGGTATTTTAGATGCAAGTCTTGATCCAACATTCACAAAATATTGATTAAATCCATTTACAATTTCATTCTCATCATGAATTTCATCATTGTCATCACAAAATATTGTGAAATACCAATTTTTACTTTATGATTCTTCAGAACACTATTCATTACTCACCATGTTGCTTTCATATCGCCATTACTTTTATCTAATAATTCACTATAATATTCCTTCTTGTGTTTCCTTATAATCCCTACTAATTTATTTTTATACTTCTTAAATTTCTCTTCTACCTCTTGTGTTCTCAATTTCAAGAAGCATGAATACAATTTTTTTACAAGCATTTCTCAACCCTTTCGTCATCCATGGTTAGTCAACAATATTTTTCTTTGTATAATTTTTTTGCACACAATTTTTTTCATACAGAGCTTCTAAGATATTCATAAACTCATCATATGATCTATTCACATCATCAACATACATGTCCTTCCAGTTTTGTTTATCTAAATCATCTTTTAATTTATCCAAAGCTTTTTTGGATGTGTTTATTATTTTTTTTCTTAATTGTAACTGCTTTTGTAATGCTTTGATCATTTTTATAGATTGTGAACACTGGTAAATGATCATCCAAAAAAGCCAAGTCTGGTCCTCTGGACATTCAAAAAACAAAATAAAAAAAGTCCAGAGGACCAGACTTAGCTGTTTTGGATTTTTCTACCTGGATTATTGAGCATGCAGCAGGGTATGGTAAATGATCACTTAAATCAGTCGTTAAAATACCACCTATCACATCCCCATTTGTTATATGTGTGAAAATAATTATTATAAATTATTGTGGCACTATGAGTTGTAATTCTGGTTGGCTTTGATATCAACAGATACATACAGATTTAAACTATACATTGAATTTATAAATGTACTGATGTTATTTGAATCTGTGTTATTTCCCAGGCCAATATTAAAGTCTCCACACAAAAAAAAAACTTTTAATTAAAACTCTTTTCCAATAGCTCCATGATTTTATCAGTGAATATTTCTATATTTGATCGTGGTGATACACAACTTGTTATTATGCTTTTATCATTCCTGTTTATTATTTCTATTGTTATCATTTCCATAATATTATCAACAATTATTGACATTTCACTAATTAATTTACATTTTATTTCATTATTAACAAATAGAGTGACTCCACCACCCCTTTTATTATTTCTGTTCATATGATATAATTCATAACCTTCGATGTGAACATTTTTTGTGTTTTCATCATTGAGCCATGTCTCTGACAGTGCTATAAATTATCATTACATTGAAAAGTAAAAGTTCTGTTTAATCTGATTGAAAACTAAATGGATTTTCATCAATTGAAAAAACAAAACAAAACAACAACTTTGTTTTGTTTTTTTGCTTAAGAGCAAATTATCTTTACAGGGACTTTGTATTGACTTCCATTCATTTTTCATTCATTTCTATAGCCTATCACTAACCCTTACCCTAACCATTACCAGTACATACCTAACCCTAAACCGAACCCATCCACAATTCACAACTAGTCCTAAACCTAATTCATAACCCACCAACAATACTTCTTCTTATGAACACGTGTTTTAGGCCCCATAAGGAGCAGTAGGTCCTCACAATGTAGTATAAATTGGAAAACGGGCCTCACGAGGTAACAAATACAAAGACACCCCCCACCCTCATTCACACACACACTATTGAACATATTTATTTTATTTAAAATAACAAAATAATTGAAATTTTAAATGTAACATTTCATATCTGCTGACTTTTTAGGCCTTCTCTGAAAGCAAAGGCCTTGAGGGTTCGACACTAAACTAGGTGCCTGAGATACCCCATAGGGGTGGTAAATAAAAGATGTATGTTTTTAAAGTAGCTTAAGGACAATAATGTTATGTATTAAAACTTAACACTCTAACTGCAGCACAAACTCTGTGACTTTAAAAAAATATGGAGACCTTTCATAATCTGAGCAGAAAAGTTTGAACAGATTTTTTTCAAGTTCCACATTCAGATCTTTTTGTTCCTTTTGCAAAATCAAAAGTTGAGTCTTCTCAACGTTGCAAACTTAACCTATGATTGACGATTGTTAATCAATTAGTTACATACTAAGCAAAAATGATGTTTGAAATGTAAAGGTTGAATATTTGAGCTCAGCTGTGAATGTAAAGTTCTTGACAACGGATTCAAGTCATATATGACACCAGTTTGATAAACTCTTCGGAAATACCAAAGCATAAATTGAAAAAATGTATAATAAACATATTTTTAAGAACATATTTTTAAGATAGACATTTTAAAATATATATAAATACAAAAAAAGAATAACAACTGAATAAAATTAAATTTTAAATGCAGCTTAGTAGTGAGTTGTGCTATCTTTAGAACAGGTCCGGGGGCACCTCAAATGGACCTTGGGGGCACCCAGGTGCCCGCGGGCACCACGTTGGTTACCCCTGTCCTAGGAGGTAGAGGAGGGGCAATCTGACCGCTACATATGGGGGTGATAACAAATGATAGCACCCATTTTATGGCTGATAACATCCGAAGCGGGTGGTATTTTCTTTACATAGAAGTTTTTTCGTCTTGTGGTTTTATGATGAGCTGAATTATACTTAACCGCACTAGTCTGCGTTTGGCTAAAACAACAAATTTAGGGTAATTACAGAAGACTTTAAAGGTGCTATGTGTAACTTTCTGTAGAGTGCAAAACTTAGAATTTGGCTGGAAAATGGCGGGTCACTTTTTCTTTTTAGAAATGCTTATTTACCACCTGGAGAAGCAAGGGGACAACTTTTTTTTTAAAAAAAATTTCAGATATTACCTGGCTAACATCAGTCTGTCAGGAGATGTGGCAGAGTGAAGAAATATGTTTATAAAAAATGTTACATACTGAAGCTTTAACGTTCAAATACAGTATGTAGCTAAATGTTACAAATAATTTTATTCAGAAAAAGGATTACATAGCAGAAAAGCCTACCAGTAGCCCCAGTAGACTGCTCCTATTTGTCCTGGTTTTCAGTGGGTCAGCTCGTAACTTGTTTTGTCCTGTAAAAGAAAACTGTCAGAGTTGAATGTAAACTATTTCACTCGAGTGAGAGACACTAACTGTAGGCCTGCTGCAGTCCACTGTGCTGGATAACGATGGTCATCTCTGCAGAGCTTAGTGTACTCTGAAAACAAATCCTTGGTCCCAATCACAGCCTGAGCCACGAGGGGATTTAGCCAGCAGATTTACTCCTGCCGTCCAATCACAGACGACAAGGTTCGGCTGTTTGACATCCAGTTTTATTTCAGGAGGTACAAAGTATAAGCAGCAGTCACACTGAGCAGAAATGTTTGCTTCCATTTAGTGATTAGTTCAACAATACATATTTAAGAGGAAATATTGAAACAAGACAGAACCTAAAGAAAATAATTTTTTTACTCCTAGCCTTGTCAGAGCTGGTACATTTACAACTAAATGCATTGATCCAGGGTAAAACAATCAACAACACTACAGTCTCATCTGAGAAACTTTGTTAAAAAACATATACCGGTTTTACTATTTACCCACTTCTTCCTTCTTGGGTCACAGGGGTCACTGGTGCCCATATCCAGCAGTCACTGAGCGAGAGGTGGGGGACACCCTGGACAGGTCTCCAGTCCATCACAGGGACACTTATAGACAAACGAGACAAACAACCATCCACTCTCTCTCACACATCCAGGGACAATTTACAGGTCCTTCTCAAAAAATTTGCATATTGTGATAAAGGTCATTATTTCCCATAATGTAATGATAAAAATGAAACTTTCATATATTTTAGATTCATTGCATACCAACTGAAATATTTCAGGTCTTTTATTGTTTTAATACTGATGATTTTAGCATACAGCTAATGAAAACCCAAAATTCCTAAAAATTAGCATATCATGAAAAGGTTCTCTAAACGAGCTGTTAACCTAATCATCTGAATCAACTAATTAACTCTAAACACCTGCAAAAGATTCCTGAGGCTTTTAAAAACTCCCAGCCTGGTTCATTACTCAAAACCGCAATCATGGCCGACCTGACTGCTGTCCAGAAGGCCATCATTGACACCCTCAAGCAAGAGGGTAAGACACAGAAATAAATTTCTGAACGAATAGGCTGTTCCCAGAGTGCTGTATCAAGGCACCTCAGTGGGAAGTCTGTGGGAAGGGAAAAGTGTGGCAGAAAACGCTGCACAACGAGAAGAGGTGACCGGACCCTGAGGAAGATTGTGGAGAAGGGCCGATTCCAGAGCCACCGTGCACAGGCGTGTGCAGGAAATGGGCTACAGGTGCCGCATTCCCCAGGTCAAGCCACTTTTGAACCAGAAACAGCGGCAGAAGCACCTGACCTGGACTACAGAGAAGCAGCACTGGACTGTTGCTCAGTGGTCCAAAGTACTTTTTTTCGGATGAAAGCAAAGTTTGCATGTCATTCGGAGATCAAGGTGCCATAGTCTGAAGGAAGACTAGGGAGAAGGAAATGCCAAAATGCCAGAAGTGCAGTGCCCACAGTCAGTGATGGTCTGGGGTGCCATGTCAGCTGCTGGTGTTGGTCCACTGTGTTTTATCAAGGGCAGGGTCAATGCAGCTAGCTATCAGGAGATTTTGGAGCACTTCATGCTTCCATCTGCTGAAAAGCTTTATGGAGATTCATTTTTCAGCACGACCTGGCACCTGCTCACAGTGCCAAAACCACTGGTAAATGGTTTACTGACCATGGTATTACTGTGCTCAATTGGCCTGCCAACTCTCCTGACCTGAACCCCATAGAGACTCTGTGGGATATTGTGAAGAGAAAGTTGAGAGATGCAAGACCCAACACTCTGGATGAGCTTAAGGCTGCTATCGAAGCATCCTGGGCCTCCATAACACCTCAACAGTGCCACAGGCTGATTGCCTCCATGCCACGCCGCATTGAAGCAGTCTGCTGGTGAAGATTCTCAGTCGTCCAGGACATAATAAAATCAGAACAAGCGCTCAATACAAAAACAACTGGACTTTATTTGTTGCAGAAAATGTTTCACCCTTTATCCAAAGGGCTTTTTCAATTCAAAAGAGCAGCTGTGTGACTGAGAAGTTTTATACAGGCTGGTCCAAATACCATAAACCTGGTTGTAACAGACCCATAAAACTTCTCAGTCGCACAGCTGCTCTTTTGAATTGAAAAAGCCCTTTGGATAAAGGGTGAAATGTTTTCTGCAACAAATAAAGTCCAGTTGTTTTTGTATTGAGCGCTTCTTCTGATTGAAGCAGTCATTTCTGCAAAAGGATTCCCGACCAAGTATTGAGTGCATAACTGAACATAATTATTTGAAGGTTGACTTTTTTGTATTAAAAACACTTGTCTTTTATTGGTCGGATGAAATATGCTAATTTTTTAGATAGTAATTTTGGGTTTTCATGAGCTGTATGCCAAAATCATCAGTATTAAAACAATAAAAGACCTGAAATATTTCAGTTGGTGTNCGATTCCAGAGCCACTGTGCACAGGCGTGTGCAGGAAATGGGCTACAGGTGCCGCATTCCCCAGGTCAAGCCACTTTTGAACCAGAAACAGCGGCAGAAGCACCTGACCTGGACTACAGAGAAGCAGCACTGGACTGTTGCTCAGTGGTCCAAAGTACTTTTTTTCGGATGAAAGCAAAGTTTGCATGTCATTCGGAAATCAAGGTGCCAGAGTCTGGAGGAAGACTGGGGAGAAGGAAATGCCAAAATGCCAGAAGTCCAGTGTCAAGTACCCACAGTCAGTGATGGTCTGGGGTGCCATGTCAGCTGCTGGTGTTGGTCCACTGTGTTTTATCAAGGGCAGGGTCAATGCAGCTAGCTATCAGGAGATTTTGGAGCACTTCATGCTTCCATCTGCTGAAAAGCTTTATGGAGATGAAGATTTCATTTTTCAGCACGACCTGGCACCTGCTCACAGTGCCAAAACCACTGGTAAATGGTTTACTGACCATGGTATTACTGTGCTCAATTGGCCTGCCAACTCTCCTGACCTGAACCCCATAGAGAATCTGTGGGATATTGTGAAGAGAAAGTTGAGAGATGCAAGACCCAACACTCTGGATGAGCTTAAGGCTGCTATCGAAGCATCCTGGGCCTCCATAACACCTCAACAGTGCCACAGGCTGATTGCCTCCATGCCACGCCGCATTGAAGCAGTCTGCTGGTGAAGATTCTCAGTCGTCCAGGACATAATAAAATCAGAACAAGCGCTCAATACAAAAACAACTGGACTTTATTTGTTGCAGAAAATGTTTCACCCTTTATCCAAAGGGCTTTTTCAATTCAAAAGAGCAGCTGTGTGACTGAGAAGTTTTACTTTATCCAAAGGGCTTTTTCAATTCAAAAGAGCAGCTGTGTGACTGAGAAGTTTTATACAGGCTGGTCCAAATACCATAAACCTGGTTGTAACAGACCCATAAAACTTCTCAGTCGCACAGCTGCTCTTTTGAATTGAAAAAGCCCTTTGGATAAAGGGTGAAATGTTTTCTGCAACAAATAAAGTCCAGTTGTTTTTGTATTGAGCGCTTCTTCTGATTGAAGCAGTCATTTCTGCAAAAGGATTCCCGACCAAGTATTGAGTGCATAACTGAACATAATTATTTGAAGGTTGACTTTTTTGTATTAAAAACACTTGTCTTTTATTGGTCGGATGAAATATGCTAATTTTTTAGATAGTAATTTTGGGTTTTCATGAGCTGTATGCCAAAATCATCAGTATTAAAACAATAAAAGACCTGAAATATTTCAGTTGGTGTGCAATGAATCTAAAATATATGAAAGTTTCATTTTTATCATTACATTATGGAAAATAATGACCTTTATCACAATATGCTATTTTTTTTAGAAGGACCTGTATTTTTAAGCAATATCACTTCATGGTCTGCTGCCTTCATACATCTCCTCCTACATGCCTCTGCATGAGTGCAGCTACAGCGTGCACTCTCGGGACATGATTACCTGCAGTGTTCCATCAGTGAGGACTGAACTTGGCAAAAGGGCCTTCTCCTACTCCGCTCTGGCTTCCTGGAATAAAAAGATCTGAAGCTCTCGACCTTGACTTCACTAAATGGCTTTAAGAATCTGTTAAATTCCTGGCAAGAACCAATGCAGACATGTTCCTGTTTTTAGTTTTCTACATTTGCCTTATAATCTATCTGTTTTGCTACTTTGACATTTTTTTTAACTTGTTTGGAAAACATCTACAGTATATGCCTCTCTTATGGTTGTCTATTGTTGTTGCTGTTGTCATCATTCTTTGTTGAAACCAGGTCTCTCTTGTAAATGAGTCCTCAAGGCTCAATGGGATTAACCTGCCTAAATAAAGGTTGAATGAATATATAAACTAGAAAGCTTTGAACTGAATTAAAATAGAATAGGCACATTTTATAAATTCATGTTTTTCTTCAAAAAAAATCTAATAACCATAGAAAATATTTCAACATACAGTATATGCATTTAGCATAAGCGAAACGTCTTGTTTGTTACAAATAAAGTCCAGTTGTTCTGTATTGAACGCCTTTTTTGATTTTATCATGTCCTGGACGACTGAGAATCTTCACCAGCACATAAAAAGAGTGTTTTAAAAAGAATAAAATTTTCAGAAGTAAAGATGAGTTGAGGTTCACAAGTTTGAAAAAAAATGTCAGTACATCTAAAAATTGTTAAACAACCTGAGGATAAAGATCTTCAAGAGAAAATTAGGAAGATTTTAAACATCCCAGTTAAAGTTAATTTTAGATCACCAAATTCTTTGTGCTCTCAGAGGTCACTGCATTAACTCAACTTGAGCTGCCCTTAATTCAGCGTCATCTTACATTTTATACTTTATTCATTATTTATATATATATATATATATATATA
>JBBPBX010026824.1:15584-29069 GCA_038048925.1 Garcialebias charrua | reverse complement strand
TAGTTCGACGTGCTATCAGACGATGGGCCTCTGAGCAAACAAACAGCCCTGACCTCTAAAAACAACGGCAGCAGGGAGCAGCTGATAGGAGGAGACGGATGTGTGTGTGTGTGTGTGCGTGTGTGTGTGTGTGTGCGCGTGTGTGTGTGTGCGTGTGTGCGTGTGTGTCAGGGCATTATGGGAGGTGGGGAGCAGGGGTCAAAGGTGCAGGAGTTATCTGAATGTCTCCATGTCCATTAATGGGGGTGTTTATGTGTGATTGGTCGTCTCTGCCTTTCAGCCTGTAAAGACATTTGAAGATGGACATTTATTGGACAAGTGTCCCCTCCAGTCCCTGAGACACACTGCTGGACATGTTCTGGACAGAAACTAACGTTTGAACTCACAATCTGTTCATTTTTTATTTGACTCATTCTTCAGCGTTTCCTGTTTGTGATCGTTTTCTGACACGACTGGGACTCGAACCTGCAACCTCAGGATACAATGCAACACTTCAGAGAATCAGTACCTGCTTTGTTTTTCAGAGGAGTTTCAATAATACATTAATTATTATTTTAAAGAGTTCAGAGTTTATTCTCCTGTTTGATGCAAAATACTCGAGTACTGACAAGTACGAACCGGATTCCCAAAAAAGTTGAGACACTAAATAAATTGTGAATAAAAACTGAATGCAATGATGTGGAGGTGCCAACATGTAATATTTTATTCAGAATAGAACACAAATCACAGATCAAACGTTTAAACTGAGAGAATGTATCATTTTAAGGAAAAATATGTTGTTTCAAAATTTCATGGTGTCAACAAATCCCAAAAAAGTTGGGACAAGTCCATTTTTACCACTGTGTGTCATCCCCCCTTCTTCTTCCAACACTCAACAGACGTCTGGGGACAGAGGAGACCAGTTTCTCAAGTTTAGAAATAGGAATGCTCTACATTCATGTCTAATACAGGCCTCTAACTGTTCAATCGTCTTGGGCCTTCTTTGTCACCTTCCTCTTTATGATGCACCAAATGTTCTCTATAGGTGAAAGATCTGGACTGCAGGCTGGACATTTCAGTACCGGATCCTTCTCCTACGTAGCCATGATGTTGTGATTGCTGCAGAATGTGGTCTGGCATTATCTTGTTGAAAAATGCAGGGTCTTCCCTGAAAGAGATGACGTCTAGATGGAGCATATGTTGTTCTAGAACCTGAACATAGTTCTCTGCATTAATGGTGCCTTTCCAGACATGCAAGCTGCCCATGCCACAAGCGCTCATGCAACCCCATACCATCAGTGATGCAGGCTTCTGAACGGAGCGTTGATAACAACTTGGGCTATCCTTGTCCTCTCTGGTCCGGATGACATGGCGTCCCAGTGTTCCATAAAGAACTTCAAATCGTGACTCATCTGACACAGAACAGTCTTCCATTTTGCCACACTCCATTTTAGCCATTTAGCGGCCGTGGTGTAGTGGTAATGGCAGTCGTCTCCCGATCGGAAAGTTGGCGGTTCGACTCCCGGGACCCGCACCATGTGTCGTTGTGTCCTTGGGCAAGACACTTAACCCTGAGTTGCTCCCGGTAGGACTGGAAAGCACCTTGCATGGTAGTCTGCCGCCACCGGTTTATGAATGTGTGTAGCATTCAATATATGTGTAGCACTTTGAGATTTTCAGTAATGAAAAGTGCGTTATAAATTGAATTAATTATTATTATTATTATTATTATTATTATTATTATTATTAAATGACCCCTGGCCCAGTGCAAACGTCTGAGCTTGAGGAGCTTGTTTAGAAATGGCTTCCTCTTTGCACTGTAGAGTTTCAGCTGGATGGCATGGTGGATTGTGTTCACTGACAATGCTTTCTGGAAGTATTCCTGAGCCCATTCTGTTATTTCCTTGACAGTGGCATTCCTGTTTGAGGTGCAGTGACGTTTAAGGGCCCGGAGATCACGAGCATCCAGTAGAGTTTTACGGCCTTGACCCTTACGCACAGATTGTTCCAGATTCTCTGAATCTTTTGATGATGTTATGCACGGTTGATGATGATAACTTAAAAGTCTTTGCTATTTTACGCTGGGTAACACCATTCTGGTATTGCTGCACTATCTTTCTGTGCAACAATGGTGGAATTGGTGATCCTCTTACCATCTTGGCTTCTGAGAGACACTGACACTCTGAGAAGCTCTTTTTATACCAATCATGTTGTCAATTGACCTAATTAGTGTTAATTGGTCTTCCAGCTGTTTGTTATATGCTCAATTTCCTTTTTCCAGCCACTTATTGCTACTTGTCCCAACTTTTTTGGGATTTGTTGACACTGTGAAATTTTGAATCAACATATTTTTCCTTTAAAATGTTACATTTACTCAGATTAAACTTTTGATCTGTCATCTATGTTCTATTACGAATAAAATATTGACATTTGCCATCTCCACATCATTGCATTCAGTTTTTATTCACAATTTGTTTAGTGTCCCAACTTTTTTGGAATCCGGTTTGTAGTTATATTTAAAGTATGTTTTAGCACTTATAAAGTACTGAAAATTTAAAACTACTGAAACCAAATGAAATAAAATTAGAGGCCGGGCTTTTCTTGAAGGAATGCATATCACCCGCTTCATATTCCAGAGCTGAGAAATAACTGATATTTTGCTAACAGACATACTAATGTAGACAGAGGCACAAGCAAGCATGAACGAGAGGAGAGTGGAGAGGAGGTGCAGCAGGAGGGAGGAGGGGAGTGGAGAGGAGGTGCAGCAGGAGGGAGGAGGGGAGTGGAGAGGAGGTGCAGCAGGAGGGAGGAGGGGAGTGGAGAGGAGGTGCAGCAGGAGGGAGGAGGGGAGTGGAGAGGAGGTGCAGCAGGAGGGAGGAGGGGAGTGGAGAGGAGGTGCAGCAGGAGGGAGGAGGGGAGTGGAGAGGAGGTGCAGCAGGAGGGAGGAGGGGAGTGGAGAGGAGGTGCAGCAGGAGGGAGGAGGGGAGTGGAGAGGAGGTGCAGCAGGAGGGAGGAGGGGAGTGGAGAGGAGGTGCAGCAGGAGGGAGGAGGGGAGTGGAGAGGAGGTGCAGCAGGAGGGAGGAGGGGAGTGGAGAGGAGGTGCAGCAGGAGGGAGGAGGGGAGTGGAGAGGAGGTGCAGCAGGAGGGAGGAGGGGAGTGGAGAGGAGGTGCAGCAGGAGGGAGGAGGGGAGTGGAGAGGAGGTGCAGCAGGAGGGAGGAGGGGAGTGGAGAGGAGGTGCAGCAGGAGGGAGGAGGGGAGTGGAGAGGAGGTGCAGCAGGAGGGAGGAGGGGAGTGGAGAGGAGGTGCAGCAGGAGGGAGGAGGGGAGTGGAGAGGAGGTGCAGCAGGAGGGAGGAGGGGAGTGGAGAGGAGGTGCAGCAGGAGGGAGGAGGGGAGTGGAGAGGAGGTGCAGCAGGAGGGAGGAGGGGAGTGGAGAGGAGGTGCAGCAGGAGGGAGGAGGGGAGTGGAGAGGAGGTGCAGCAGGAGGGAGGAGGGGAGTGGAGAGGAGGTGCAGCAGGAGGGAGGAGGGGAGTGGAGAGGAGGTGCAGCAGGAGGGAGGAGGGGAGTGGAGAGGAGGTGCAGCAGGAGGGAGGAGGGGAGTGGAGAGGAGGTGCAGCAGGAGGGAGGAGGGGAGTGGAGAGGAGGTGCAGCAGGAGGGAGGAGGGGAGTGGAGAGGAGGTGCAGCAGGAGGGAGGAGGGGAGTGGAGAGGAGGTGCAGCAGGAGGGAGGAGGGGAGTGGAGAGGAGGTGCAGCAGGAGGGAGGAGGGGAGTGGAGAGGAGGTGCAGCAGGAGGGAGGAGGGGAGTGGAGAGGAGGTGCAGCAGGAGGGAGGAGGAGAGTGGAGAGGAGGTGCAGCAGGAGGGAGGAGGAGCCTGGATGTTGAGATATCAGAGCAGCTGAGAGATTTTGTGCTGCAGCTAAAAGTAAAAACAGCTGAAATCTAAAGATCTGCTTGTTTATCTGATCTGTTGTTGTTGTTGTTGTTGTTGTTGTTGTTGTTGTTGTTGTTGTTGTTGTTGTTGTTGTCTAATAAATAATTTTCAGATGAGACCTCCCATTCCTCAAGACATTTAAAGACTTTCCGTTCTTCCAGCTTCTGTTGGTGGATTTTTAATGAATGATCAGGGATTATATTCTGGAATAACATTTTATATAAAAACTCAGGATTTGACTCGTGTTTCAAAATATTTTTACTCCTTTGTTTGTTTGTTTTTTTATGGTTATTTAATTAGTTTTTAATTGTTTAGCCCAATGAAAGGTGGGTGATCATGCACTTGTGCTTCAAACTGTACGTGTTTGTGTGTCTGTTAGCGAAATATAAAAAAAAAAAACTTTCAAAAAGTAATCCATTTTTATTTACTTTTACTGCTATTAATATCATGATTGTTACTAGCGTGTGTTACGGTTTCTGTAAATTTTTAAACCTCTTTTATGTTGTGTGTGTGAAGCACCTTGATAACAGTTTATCTGTTTTAACTGTGCTATAGAAATAAAATTGACTTGACTAATCCGTGGATGTTCAGACTGATTCAAGATGGCCGCCACAGCCAAAGCGCTTTAGCAAAGAGGAAAGTGTTTCTAGCTCAGTCAGGTCTGCAGATATTGAGCTAAAAGCTGCTGGTAGTAGCTGAGAGTAATACCAGTACCATCTACAAGCACAGCTCAGTTGAGCTCAGTGTCTGTGTTAACAACAACGTTGATTAGCTGTGGCAGCCATTTTGAATCCAGATTGAATCCATATTGACTCCAAAGTTGATCAGCTGTTCGTCCAATAATGAGTGTCCGAGAGTTTCATGAAAATCTGTTTAGCAGTTCATAAGATATTTTGCTAACAGACAGACACCTCTTTTGATGGTGGCGCAGCTTCAGCTGTGGGTTTTGTCCACCAGAGGGCAGCAGAGAGAGAAGACTTGTTGTGCTTTGCTTCACTGCAGACCAGCTCTGAGAGCATCTGCAGCTTCACTGAACAGAGACAAACATCTGGACTGTTGAGTCCACACGACCAGAACCGTCCGAGACGTTCTCTGCTCTGAACATGTCCACACACACACACACACACACACTGTGCACTGTGCACGTTGTAGCAGCTGAATGAAGTTTCAGATGACCGCTGTGAGGACAGAGTTCTGGACTGTGTTCAAATGGCCCTTTGGTTGTTGTAAAATGTCCCCTGGATCATGTTAAAATGGTCCCTGGGTTAAAATGGTCCCTGGGTTAAAATGGTCCCTGGGTTAAAATGGCCCCTGGATCTTGATGAAATGGTCCCTGGGTTAAAATGGCCCCTGGATCTTGATGAAATGGTCCCTGGGTTAAAATGGTCCCTTGGTTAAAATGGCCTCTGGATCTTGTTGAAATGGCCCTGGATCGTGTTGAAATGACCCCTGGATCTTGTTGAAATGGCCCCTGGGTTAAAATGGCCCTTGGATCTTGTTGAAATGGCCCTGGCCCCTGGGTTAAATGGCCCCTGGATCTTGTTGAAATGGCCCCTGGGTTAAAATGGCCCCTGGATCTTGTTGAAATAACCCCTGGATCTTATTGAAATGGCCCCTGGATCTTGTTAAAATGGCCCCTGGGTCATGTTAAAATTGCCCTGGATCATGTTGAAATGGCCCCTGGGTTAAAATGACCCCTGGATGTGTTGAAATGACCTCTGGATCTTGTTAAAATTTTTTTTGTTAAAATTAAATTTTACCCCAATCAAAAACCCTGGCTAAATAAAGATGTCCGCACCCTGCTGGCAGCCAGGGACACTGCATTCAAGTCTAAAGACACTGAGGAGTTGAGAAAGTGCAGGAGAGAACTGGATGATGGCATAAAGAAGGCCAAAGCCGCGTATGCACAGAGGATCGAGGGACAGTTCACCTCACATGATCCACGGAGCATGTGGCAGGGCATCAAATGCTTAACAGACTACAAGGGCAAAAGCAAACAATGCCCCAGGGACCCATCCCTGCCTGATGCCCTCAATAAGTTTTATGCACGTTTTGATGATCCAAACAGACCAACTAGCACCAGACTCACCTCATCACCAGACGAGGAGCACCTCAAAGTGACCGCAGCAGAAGTGAGAGGCAGTCTCAGAAGGATCAACCCTCATAAAGCTACGGGTCCAGACAACATCCCAGGGAAAGTTCTGAAGGAATGTGCGGACCAGCTCTGTGAGGTGCTGGCTGACATCTTCACCACCTCACTTGCACTGGAGTCAGTTCCCACCTGCCTGAAGACCGCCACCATCATCCCAGTCCCAAAAAGCTCCACAGTGACTGGTCTGAATGACTATAGACCGGTGGCCCTCACCCCGATAGTCGCTAAATGTTTTGAGAAACTGGTCATGTCCCACATCAAGACAGCCGTCAACATCAACGAGGACCCTCATCAATATGCATATCGTGAGAACCGATCAACAGAGGACGCCATCTCCTCCGTGGTCCACACTGCTCTCACCCACCTGGATCAGAAGGACTCATACGTGCGTCTGCTCTTTGTGGACTTCACATCTGCCTTCAACACCATGATCCCCCAAACTCTGATAGACAAACTATCCACACTTGGACTAAGCCCCTCTATTTGTAACTGGGTCTTAGACTTCTTAACAGACAGACCACAGTCCGTGAAGATCCACAACTTCTCCTCCTCCACCATCACCCTCAGCACTGGCTCTCCTCAGGGATGTGTGCTGAGCCCTCTTCTGTTCACTCTGCTCACATATGATTGTACAGCCACACATCCAGGCTGTCATATTGTTAAGTTTGCAGATGATACAGCTGTGGTGGGATGCATCACAGATAATGATGAATCCAGCTACAGACAGGAGGTGGAACATCTGGAGAGCTGGTGCAAAGAGAACAACCTTCACATGAATGTGAAGAAGACGAAGGAGATGATTGTGGACTTCAGAAGGAACAAACACACCCACACCCCACTGTATATAGGTGGATCTGCGGTGGAGGTGGTCTCCAGTTACAAGTACCTGGGTGTACACTTGAATGATAACCTCAGCTGGAGCAATAACACCACCAGCCTGATCAAGAAAGGTCATCAGAGACTCTACTTCCTCAGACGGCTGAGACGAGCTGGTCTGAGAAGCCCAGTCCTCACCTCGTTCTACAGGTGTGCAGTGGAGAGCGTCCTGTGCTCCAGCATCAACGTGTGGCATGGAGGCTGCACAGTTGCAGAGAGAAAAGCTCTGCAGAGAGTGGTGAAGGCTGCACAGAAGTCTGTGGGAGTCAGTCTCCCCACCATCACAGACATTTACACCTCCAGATGCAGAAAAAGAGCCACCTGCATCATGAAAGACCTCACTCACCCAGCACACTCACTCTTTGCACCACTCCCCTCGGGACGGAGGTTGAGGAGCATCAAATGTAGAACCACTAGACTGAGAAACAGCTTCTACCCTGAGGCTGTCAGACTCATGAATAAATAAATAATAAGAATAAACACTGCAAAATGTCACATCATACTGATACTGTACTGATCTGTTTCTTGTTGCTGCGTTCATCTGTGACCATCTGCTCATGTTCGTGCTGCTGTTTATAATGATGTTTTTCTACTACATTAGGGCTTAGTGTATTACTAGCTGATGTGATGTCTCTCTTAGTTAATCCTAGATGTTATTATTGTATTTCTCTTGCATTTGTTGTTGGATGTAACTGGGACCCTGTGTACATAATCTCGTTTTCAACACATGTACTACATGCGGTGCAAATGACAATAAATTCTCTCTGACTCTGACTCTGACTCTGACTCTGACTCTGACTCTAAAATGGCCCCTGGGTGAAAATTGCCCATGGATCTTGTTGAAATGGCCCCTGGGTTAAAATGGCCTCTGGATGGTGTTGAAATGGCCCTTGGATCGTGTTGAAATGGCCCCTGGATCTTGTTGAAATTGCCCCATGATTTTTTAAAGAAACTGGGTACTTTTAGAGTCAATAACTCAATGCTTTTAATGTTTTATTCTGCTTTTATTGAAGGTATTTTAACGTTTTGTAACATCTGTTGGTTTGGCAATGCTACAGAGGCTCAGAAGAAATCCTTGAGAAGTATAGTAACTACAGCCAGCAAACTGTTAGGGACCACTCTGCCAAGTATGGAAAAGATATACATGGACAGAGTTATGAGGAAGGCAAACAAGATTATAGCAGACGACACACATCCCTTAAGATCTTCATTTGAGTTGCTTCCTTCAGGGCGAAGGTATGGCCTTCCTTTATTCTCAAGAAACAGAACAAAATTTTCTTTCATACCACAAGCAATTAAATCATTAAATAATACTAAGGTATCATGAATTACTGAGCTGAAACATCTTTGCTGTAATGATGGATGATGATGTCATGTATGTATGTATAAGTATGTCCTTTATGTCAATGCCTGCTGACAAATGTTGCAAATTAATTTCCCTAAGGGGACAAATAAATCTTTATCTATCTTTATCTATCTATCTATCTATTGAAATGGCTCCTGGGTTAAAATGGCCCCTGGATCGTGTTTAAATGGCCTCTGGATCTTGTTAAAATGGCCCCTGGGTTAAAATTGCCCATGGATAGTGTTGAAATGGCCCCTGGATCTTGTTAAAATGGCCCCTGGGTTAAAATTGCCCATGGATAGTGTTGAAATGGCCCTTGGATCGTGTTGAAATGGCCCCTGGATCTTGTTGAAATTGCCCTGGATCTTGTTGAAATGGCCCCATGATCTTATTGAAATGGCTGCTGGGTTAAAATGGCCTCTGGGTCTTGTTAAAATGGCCCCTGGGTAAAAATTGCCCATGGATAGTGTTGAAATGGCCCCTGGATCTTGTTAAAATGGCCCCTGGGTTAAAATTGCCCATGGATAGTGTTGAAATGGCCCCTGGATCTTGTTAAAATGGCCCCTGGGTTAAAATTGCCCATGGATAGTGTTGAAATGGCCCCTGGATCTTGTTAAAATGAAATGGCGCCAGGATCTTGTTGAAAGGACCCTGTGTTAAAATGGCCCCTGTGGTAAAATGGCCCTTGATCCATCAAACAGATGAAAATATTTTCAGAGCATGAATTTTAAAGCTAAAACAAGCTTCATTTAAGCTAAAATCAGAAAGAAGGAATAAACAATATGCCTAAATTAGCAAAACATCAGCTAAAGACTAAAATCAACTAAACTGGATCTAAGGTAAACAAAAATGTTGCTCAAGTCAAAATAAAAACAAAAGCTGCTCCAAGCTAGAATGAGCAAAACTAAATTAAATAAAACAGTTGCTAAAAAACATTAAAAATCAGTAGCTACAATAAAAAAATCAACAAAGTACAAAATTGAAACAGCAAAACAACAGCGAAAAGCTCAACCGACTAAAACAGTAGCTAAACTAGCAAAATGGCATCTAAAAGATAAAGAATAGTAGCTGAAGCTAAAGGTCAAGCAGCAGCTGAAGCAGATTTAAAGAGAACTCTGTCTTTTTATGAGCAATTTCGTTTGAAATCAATTTTGAAAAATATGAAAGTGACAAAAACCAGAATTCACAGCTGCTATCAGCTGAACGAGCCGAAGGTTTTAATGTCTGCAGGGACACAATTACACAAAGTCTGCAGAAGAGCTCAGATTAAAGCAACAGCGTGTCCGCTGACTCAGCGTGTCAGAAACAGGATTTTATCAAAAGTCTTAAAGAGATTTAATTTTAATTAATATTTGAGCTGCTTTTTTATGAGCCGAAGACAGAAACCTCGGCTTTGTTTGGACTAAAACTTTACTGAGCTTTATTTTTAATCATATCAAACGGAAACAGAAGAAGAACGAAGGTTTCACTGAGGAGGAAATGTTATTTTTTAATATAAATAGTTGATTAAATTCAATTTGAGTGCTACGTACAACATGTCATTTAAAAACTAAAGCGTTACATTCAAAGACAAAACGGAGATGCTTTCAATGTCCCATTTTTATTTTGCAGATAAATCGGCATGAGGCGTTCAGGGAACACAGACTTCACCAACAGATCATTTCGCCTTCGTTTTATCACAAACTTGACAACAAACGCTGATCAACTCCTGCAGAGTTTTTAAGCAAACCTTACATGGAGCGTTTCAAATGTCGGTGGGGACTCGAACGCACCACATGGCCCCTGAGTGTTTGTGGAAATCTGAGAATTATTGTGAATTAAGAGTCGCCACAATTAGCTGTCCTGTGGCGGTCTGCAGGAGTTTAAACTGTCCAGAGCTGCAGGGGGAGGTGTGTGTGTGTGTGTGTGTGTGTGTGTGTGCGTGTGTGTGTGTGTGTGTGTGTGCGTGCGTGCGTGCGTGTAAAACTTTCAGTTTTCTTCAAATCAGCTCCATTTTAAGCCAAACTTGACATTTCTGGACTTGTTTTACGATTTATTTTTCTTAAACTTCTGTCCCCGACGCTGCGTCAACGATGAAACGATGATGTCATCGTTGTTGTGACGTGGCCTCGAGTTGTTTTTCAGTTGAATCCGTTAAACGTTTTGAATCTTAAGTCATGACACGTTTGTGTGACCGCTGAGTCGGCGCTGATGTTTTCGGCTCCTTCACGAATCATCTTCGAGGACTTTTGGTTTTTGCTGTTTCAAACTTTTTAACACTTTGAAAAATTTAAAATCGCCTTAGAATGAAGATCTGGACGAGTCTTATAAAACTGTTGTCGTTTGAACTTGCTTCATTGTATATTTTCTTCAGCTATTTTGAGCTTTAGCCTCTTTTTTGATACTTTTAGCTAGTGTTCTGTGAGTTTTAGCTACTAATTTGCTTCTTTCTGTAAGTGTTTAGCTGTTTGTAGCTTCTAGCTACTGTTAAGATGTTAGTTTTTTTAGCTTGTGTTCTGCTAATTTTATCTGCTGTTTAGCTGTTCTGTATTTTGTTCCACTTTTGCAATTTTTGTCATACATACAGCAAAAATATTTAATTTAAGAAGGGAAATATCTTTTTGTGGGTTTGTTTGTGCAGAATGTGTTGCAGCGATTGTTTTTGGTGCATTTGTGTAAAAAGAAGAAAGTTTAAAATTAATTAAGAAACAAAATCTGCACATTTCCTCTCATTTAATGTGTCGTTAAATGAGAAAAAGTATTTTTATTAACTTGAAGAGCAGAAGTGAAAAAGATCTGGAGGAAACTCAAAATGATAACTTTATGTGTTTCATTTAATAATCACCAGTAATAAAGAATTATTCCTCTTTAATAATTAACTAATAAATTCATAACTCCTCTTTAATAGCTAACTAATAATAAACTAATAATAAATAACTCCAATTTAATATTGAATAATAAACAAATAATAAATAACTCTTCTTTAATATCTAATAATAAACTATTAATCAATAACTCTTTAATAACTAATAATAAACATATATTAAATAACTCATTTTAATAACTACTAATAAAAACACATTTTAATAACTAATAATAAACAAATAATAATTAACTCTTTAATAACTAATAATAAACAACCCATCTTTAATAACTAATATTAAACTAATTTTAAATAACTAATCTTTATTAATATTAAATAACTCTTCTTCAATAGTTCATAATAAATAATTCCTCTTTAATAACAATATTAAATAACTCCTCTTTAATAACTATAATAAACTAATAATAAAAAACTCATCTTAAATAACAATATTAAATAATTAATCTTTAATAACTAATATTAAATAACTCGTCTTTAATAACTAATACTAAACTAATAATAAATAGCTCATCTTTAATAACTAATAATAAATAACTACTCTTTAATAATTAATAGTATATAATTCATTTTTAATAAATAATAATAAACTAATAATAAATAGCTCCTCTTCAATAACTAATATTAAATAACTAATCTTTAATAACTAATAATAAATAACTCCTCTTTAATAATTAATGATAAACAACTCATTTTTAATAACTAATAATAAACTAGTAATAAATAACTCATCTTTAATAATTAATAATAAACAACTCATTTTTAATAACTAATAATAAACTAATAATAAATAAGTCGTGTGTCACTTTGAGTTCCATCAGGGAGTTTTTTATCAGATTAAGAGTTCTGAGTTTCTTCGGCTACATCTTTAGACGACCTTTCCACGCAGTGGGACCGTGGCGTTTTATAAAATCTTGTGAGCTGTTTCAGAGCTGATGTTGGGGGGGCTGTCGGTGGTTGGGGGGGTCGTCCATGTGGAGGCCAGCTCCTCCATAAACAGCCCTCGATCACGGCTGCAGGAGGAAATGGTTTGTTGTTGTTCCCTCTTAATTGGAAATGTGTCACTTCCTGACGACGAATGAATCAAATTGGGGAGAAATTTTCTGCTGCTGCGAAAATTGAGTTTTTTTTAAAAGTATGTTTCTGCAGGTCCCTGACCCGCTGCACCCCCACCTTCACCTCCAACCCCCCCAGACCCCAGACTCTTTGTCACCGTGGTGATTGGTAGACTAAACAGCGTGCAAAACTCACCAGATCCACATCCCGCTGGATCATTACAAACATTAGGACGATACAAAACTGGTGACCCCCCCCCCCTCACCATCACACTCTCTATTTTAAGTGCACAATCACAATTAGAGCCCAACAGAGAGCGAAGGCCGTATCCTTAACATTCTTGTGCCGGTAAACAAATGGAGCGTGGAGATGCATCACCCTGCAGCAGACAGACGCGTTCAGGGGTTCTGGGAATGTTTACACGGGCCTGTCGCTGGCCCGGGCCCCACCCGGAGCCAAGATGGACCCCTCGAGGAGACACGGCGTTCATTAAGAAACGCTCTGGAGCTGATTGAGCTTCTGATAACGAGGACGACACCGGCTCTTCCCCGTCCATTTTCAGAGACCAACCCGAGCCTGATCGGCACGGGATAATTCCTGGAGTAGTTTCAAACAGACCGCTTCTCTTCACCATGTTTGAAGTTTGTTTTTATTTTTGAAGGTTTTATTTGAACAGTAATGACAACGTTGTTCATGAAGATACATCGTTTTTGTAGTTTTACGCTAAAAGTTGTTCCAAAATCTTCAACACTTTCGTAGTTTCATACAAAACACTATGGGTGAGAATCTCTCAGTGTCTGGAGAATCGATTCGATCCCGATTTTTGATGCACCGATTCAATAAAAAATGATTTTCGAATCTAAAACGATTTTCATTCCAGGATCAATTTTCGATTCTGAAACGATTTTCGATTCAGAATCGATTTTCGATTCTGAAACGATTTTCGATTCTGAAACGATTTTCGATTTTAAAACGATTTTCTATTGAAATCATGAAAAGATTAAACAATAATGTAAACAAATAAAACATTTATTTAAAACAATAATGTATGCTTGTAGCAAACATTAATAATGTAAAATAATACAGTATAAATACAGCAGCCTGAATTGTGAGCAGATGGGTTTATGAATAGAATGCAGCAGCTTTAATCGGGTCCCGGAGGTCAACAGGTTCGGGTCAGATTTCTTCTTCTTTCTGCCATCTTGCATTTTATGTATTCTTTCATATACTATGAGATATGGTTTTATTTTCTTTATCTTTTGGGTTTTAATGTAAAAAAAAAAATTA
>JBBPBX010026824.1:4760-15442 GCA_038048925.1 Garcialebias charrua | reverse complement strand
AAAGTTTGATGCAAACATTAAAATACATGTATGAATATTTCCAGTTCAGTTAAGATTTGATACGATTTGATCACAAACTTTCAAAAAGTACAAGAAATAATTTGTTTCATTTACTCAAACATTTTATATAAGTTTGTACTTTTCAGCAGATTTTTTTTAACTGGAAGTTTTCTGCAGAAAATTTGGTTAAAGTGTTGAACAAAGTTCATTTTCACGCAGTAAGACCTAACTACAGTTTTATAAAGAGGAGAAATTATTCTAATTATGGAAAATCTTATTTTTTAAATAATACATTAGAATTAATTTTAGTTTTTTTTTTTAGAGCAGCTAATTAGAAAATATTTTATTTGGAGAGGAGATGAAATGTTCAAAAGTGGAAGAAGTCGAGGCTTCATCATCATCTTCTTCAGACTTTAACTTCAGAAACTGCTGCGTTCACTGTTCCTCAGAAATGAGAGGCTCAAACCTTTTTGTTTCTTGTGTTTTGCTTTAATTGGCTGCAAATTATTTTCAGAAACAACTGATTAAAAACAAAAAGCTCCTAAATGTTTTTTTCTGCTTACAGAACTCTGGTTGTTGCTCTTCTCTAACAGTCTCACTCAGATGCAGCGTGGAGATTTGGTGTCAGTGAAAGCATCATTCTGTAGATGTAAGTTAATCACCATTGTTTAAATGTCAGTGGATGCACCATCATTCAGATGTCAGTGAATGCACCATGTTTCAAATGTCATTAAATGCACCGTGTTTCAGATGTCAGTGAATGAATGCACCATCATTCAGATCAGAGTCAGAGATTCTTTATTGTCATTTGCACCACATGTGGTACATGTGATGAAACAAGATTATGTACACAGGGTCCCAGTTACATCCAACAACAAAATGTAAGAGAAAAACGGTAATAACATCTAAAATATGAAAAACACCAACAAAAAAATACACTAAGCACTAATATCATAGAAAATATTACTTCGAACAGCAGCATGAACATGAGTCTGTATGAGCAGATGAACAAGAATGAACACAGCAACATGAAACAGATCAGCAGCAACATGAAACAGATCAGCAGCAACATGAAACAGATCAGCAGCAACATGAAACAGATCAGCAGCAACATGAAACAGATCAGCAGCAACATGAAACAGATCAACAGCAACATGAAACAGATCAGCAGCAACATGAAACAGATCAGCAGCAACATGAAACAGATCAGCAGCAACATGAAACAGATCAACAGCAACATGAAACAGATCAACAGCAACATGAAACAGATCAACAGCAACATGAAACAGATCAACAGCAACATGAAACAGATCAACAGCAACATGAAACAGATCAACAGCAACATGAAACAGATCAACAGCAACATGAAACAGATCAACAGCAACATGAAACAGATCAACAGCAACATGAAACAGATCAACAGCAACATGAAACAGATCAACAGCAACATGAAACAGATCAACAGCAACATGAAACAGATCAACAGCAACATGAAACAGATCAACAGCAACATGAAACAGATCAGCAGCAACATGAAACAGATCAACAGCAACATGAAACAGATCAACAGCAACATGAAACAGATCAGCAGCAACATGAAACAGATCAACAGCAACATGAAACAGATCAACAGCAACATGAAACAGATCAACAGCAACATGAAACAGATCAACAGCAACATGAAACAGATCAGCAGCAACATGAAACAGATCAACAGCAACATGAAACAGATCAACAGCAACATGAAACAGATCAACAGCAACATGAAACAGATCAGCAGCAACATGAAACAGATCAACAGCAACATGAAACAGATCAGCAGCAACATGAAACAGATCAGCAGCAACATGAAACAGATCAGCAGCAACATGAAACAGATCAGCAGCAACATGAAACAGATCAGCAGCAACATGAAACAGATCAGCAGCAACATGAAACAGATCAGCAGCAACATGAAACAGATCAACAGCAACATGAAACAGATCAACAGCAACATGAAACAGATCAGCAGCAACATGAAACAGATCAACAGCAACATGAAACAGATCAACAGCAACATGAAACAGATCAGCAGCAACATGAAACAGATCAACAGCAACATGAAACAGATCAGCAGCAACATGAAACAGATCAGCAGCAACATGAAACAGATCAACAGCAACATGAAACAGATCAACAGCAACATGAAACAGATCAACAGCAACATGAAACAGATCAACAGCAACATGAAACAGATCAACAGCAACATGAAACAGATCAGCAGCAACATGAAACAGATCAACAGCAACATGAAACAGATCAGCAGCAACATGAAACAGATCAGCAGCAACATGAAACAGATCAACAGCAACATGAAACAGATCAGCAGCAACATGAAACAGATCAGCAGCAACATGAAACAGATCAACAGCAACATGAAACAGATCAGCAGCAACATGAAACAGATCAGCAGCAACATGAAACAGATCAGCAGCAACATGAAACAGATCAGCAGCAACATGAAACAGATCAGCAGCAACATGAAACAGATCAGCAGCAACATGAAACAGATCAGCAGCAACATGAAACAGATCAGCAGCAACATGAAACAGATCAGCAGCAACATGAAACAGATCAGCAGCAACATGAAACAGATCAGCAGCAACATGAAACAGATCAGCAGCAACATGAAACAGATCAGCAGCAACATGAAACAGATCAGCAGCAACATGAAACAGATCAGCAGCAACATGAAACAGATCAGCAGCAACATGAAACAGATCAGCAGCAACATGAAACAGATCAGCAGCAACATGAAACAGATCAGCAGCAACATGAAACAGATCAGCAGCAACATGAAACAGATCAGCAGCAACATGAAACAGATCAGCAGCAACATGATGTGATATTTCACAGTGATTTTTCTGGTTAGATATTCATGAGTCTAATGCTACGTCCAGACCGAACGCTTTTTGAGCGGCCAAAAAGCACGAAACGCCTCAAACTGGACGCACGGGACCCAGTGGTGTTCAGACCGGAACGTGAAGCAGCGGCGGCGGCGGGGGGGGGAGGAGTTAGCAGAGCTTAACTTGCTAAACGTGAAAAGTTCACAATTCAAAACTTACCCGATATCCCGACTTCCTCACAGGCACTCCGCCAGGCAAGGTCCTTTTTATTTCTCACCATACTTTAACACGACTTTGCGGGTTATTTCCGTGTCTCACAAACAATACGTCACACAGTTGCGCAACACCCGTCCCCTCGTTACCGCGTCACATAGCTGACTCCCCTCTCTCTCCTCCCTGACTCTCCCTGATTGGTTGACAGACGCATTGAACAGCGAAATCTTCGGCATTTTCAAGGCGTGCAGTGGAGGCTGCCGCAGGCTCATGTGCACGGAAAACGTTCAAACGCCCCTTCCACACCGCTCGAAACGGAAGTGATGCGATGCGACCCCTGGAGGCGCATGGAGGCGCGTCCCCGATTGACTTTGCATGTAAACCGGCCGCTCCTGCAGCTCAAAACGCGTTCGGTGTGGATGTACCATAACAGCCTCAGGGTAGAAGCTGTTCCTCAGTCTAGTGGTTCTACACTTAATGTTCCTCAACCTCCTTCCTGAGGGGAGTGGGGCAAAAAGTGTGTGTGCTGGGTGAGTGAGGTCCTTCATGATGCAGGTGGCTCTCTTCCTGCATCTGGAGGCATAGATGTCTGATGGTGGGGAGGCTCTTCTGTGCAGCCTTCACCATTCTCGGCAAAGCTTTTCTTTCAGTTGTCAGTAAATGCACCATGTTTCGGATGTCAATGAATTCACCATCATTCAGATTTTGGATTTGAATCACTGAATAAATCAGCTCCACTCAGGACTTGAATCACTGAATGAATCGACTCCACCCACGATTTAAATCACTGACTAAATCGACTCCAATCAGGATTTGAACCACTGATTGAATCGACTCCACTCGGGACTTGAATCACTGAATGAATTGACTCCACCCAGGATTTGAATCAGTGAATGAATTGACTCCACCCAGGATTTGAATCAATGAATGAATCGACTCCACCCAGGATTTGAATCACTGAATGAATTGACTCCACCCAGGATTTGAATCAGTGAATGAATCGTCTCCAATCAGGATTTGAATCACTGAATAAATCGACTCCAATCAGGATTTGAATCACTGAATGAATCGACTCCACCCGGGACTTGAATCACTGAATAAATCGATTCCACTCAGGATTTGAATAACTGAATAAATCAACTCCACTCGGGACTTGAATCACTGAATAAATCGACTCCAATCAGGAGTTTAATCACTGAATAAATCGACTCCAATCAGGAGTTGAATCACTGAATAAATCAACCCCACTCAGGACTTGAATCACTGAATGAATTGACTCCACTCGGGACTTGAATCACTGAATAAATCGACTCCACCCAGGATTTGAATCGATGAATGAATCGACTCTACTCAGGATTAGAATCACTGAATAAATCGACTCCAATCAGGAGTTGATCACTGAATGAATCGACTCCACTCGGGATTTGAATCAATTAATGAATCTACTCAACTCAGGACTTGAATCACTGAATAAATCGACTCCACCCAGGATTTGAATCAGTGAATGAATTGACTCCACCCAGGATTTGAACCACTGAATGAATCAACTCCACCCAGGATTTGAATCACTGAATGAATTGACTCCACCCAGGATTTGAATCAGTGAATGAATCGACTCCAATCAGGATTTGAATCACTGAATAAATCTACTCCAATCAGGATTTGAATCACTGAATGAATCAACTCCACCCGGGACTTGAATCACTGAATATATCGACTCCACTCAGGATTTGAATCACTGAATAAATCAACTCCAATCAGGAGTTGAATCACTGAATGAATCGACTCCACTCGGGACTTGAATCACTGAATAAATCGACTCCACCCAGGATTTGAATCAATTAATGAATCAACTCCACCCAAGATTTGAATCACTGAATAAATCGACTCCACCCAGGATTTGAATCAATTAATGAATCTATTCCACTCGGGACTTGAATCACTGAATAAGTCGACTCCACTCAGGATTTGAATCACTGAATAAATCAACTCCAATCAGGAGTTGATCACTGAATTAATCGACTCCACTCGGGATTTGAATCTATTAATGAATCTACTCCACTCGGGACTTGAATCACTGAATAAATGGACTCCACTCAGGATTTGAATCACTGAATAAATCAACTCCAATCAGGATTTGAATCAGTGAATGAATTGACTCCACTCAGGAATTGAATCACTGGATAAATCGACTCCAATCAGAATTTGAATCACTGAATGAATCGACTCCACTCGTGACCTGAATCACTGAATAAATCGACTCCACCCAGGATTTGAATCACTGAATGAATCGACTCCACCCAGGATTTGAATCAATGAATGAATCAACTCCACCCAGGATTTCAATCACTGATTAAATCGACTCCACTCATGATTTGAATCACTGAATAAATCAACTCCAATCAGGATTTGAATCACTGAATGAATTGACTCCACTCGTGACCTGAATCACTGAATGAATTGACTCCACCCAGGATTTGAATCAGTGAATGAATCAACTCCACCCAAGATTTGAATCAGTGAATGAATCGACTCCACTCAAGATTTGAATCACTGAATAAATCAACTCCAATCAGTATTTGACTCACTGAATGAATTGACTCCACTCGTGACCTGAATCACTGAATGAATTGACTCCACCCAGGATTTGAATCAGTGAATGAATCAACTCCATCCAAGATTTGAATCAGTGAATGAATCGACTCCACTCAAGATTTGAATCACTGCATAAATCAACTCCAATCAGGATTTGAATCACTGAATGAATTGACTCCACTCGTGACCTGAATCACTGAATGAATCGACTCCAATCAGGATTTGAATCACTGAATGAATCTACTTGGTGTCGTTCAGGGAGAAAATTGACAGAAGTCTGAATGACCTCATTGGTTGAACAATGAAGCGGCGAAGAAAAGACCTGGAATTATTTAAAGACGTAGAGCCGATTAATTCATCCATCCATCAATCATCCATCCATCCTCCATCAATCATTCATCCATCCATCAATCAATCATCCATCCTTCATTAATCATTCATCCATCCATCATACAACAATCATCCATCTTCAATCAATCCATCATCCATCCATCAATCATCCATCCATCAACCATCAATCAATCCATCCATCAATCATTCATCCATCCATCCTCCATTAATCATTCATCCATCCATCATACAACAATCATCCATCTTCAATCAATCCATCATCCATCCATAAATCATCCATCCATCAATCAATCATCCATCAATCCTCCATCCATCCTCCATTAATCATTCATCCATCAATCATCCATCCCACAACAATCCATCTTCAATTAATCCATCATCCATCCATAAATCATCTATCAATCCATCATCCATCTACAGTATACCTGTATCTCATCCATCCATCCATAAATCATCCATCAATCATCCATCCATCAATCATCAATCAATCCATCCATCCCTCATCAGGCCATCATCCATCCATAAATCATCATCTATCCATCCATCATCCATCAATTTTCAATCAATTCATCATCCATCCATAAATCATCAATCCATCATCCATAGATGAGGATGTAACCTCCACAGAATAATACAAACCCTGGAGTCTGTGACACAGTGACGTCGTGATGTTTAGTCACAGCAGATGATCCAACGTCAGACTTCACAAAACAAGGTTTGAACCCTCCAGCCTTGTCAACCCACAGAAAGAGTTCTAAAGAACGGTTCTGACTGGACCCGTTTCAGCTTGAGACTGAAGCAGGGTCTGAAGGAGAACCCGTTCTGCAGTCCTGAACAACCGTCACTACTAGGGATGGGGCCAATCCGATCCAGTATCGGTATCGGCATCCGATACCAGCATAATTTAATTATCAGATTTTCCGATCCAACCTGCCGATATTTCCGATCCGTCTTCATAGAGCACTTGTGTTCCACCATATTCTGAGACTACCGTCTTAACATTGTGTGAGTTAAACCCAATGAAGACACTCTGAGCCTCACAACAGGACACACCCAAACTTTAACAGCACACAAGAGGCAGGTCTATATTACAGACGTCCTTCTCACTCATGGTGCAGCTGGAAAACTGAAAAACCACTAAGCATTATGGAAAGACAACACAGTCCACTCCCTTTAACCACTACGGGAGTGGATTTTTGTTGTCTTCCCCATAATGCTTAGCGCTATTTTAGTATTTCAGCTGCACCATGAGTGAGAAGGACGTCTGTGATATAGACCTGCCTCTTGTGTGCTGTTAAAGTTTAGGTGTTTCCTGTTGTGAGGCCCAGAGTGTCTTCATTGGGTTAAACTCACACAATGTTAAGACAGTAGTCTCAGTTCAAAAGATTCATTATTACAGCCTCATATACCTGAACCGGATCGGATCGGAAAGTATCGGTATCGGACGATACCCAGATTTAAGTATCGGATCGGATCAGTAGTAAGAAATGTGGATCGGTGCATTACGTTTAAGATAATTTGATCTGATTCATGAATTATTTTACAACTGTTTTGTTTTATTCTTCTTAAACTCTATTTAAACTGTTATAAATTAAATTCATTATTATTATTATTATTATTAAACAGTTTATGTTGCTGAAGGTCCGTCCAGGGACTGACGCTCTTCCTCCTCCTTTACAAACAACAAACGACGTGATGGTTTTATGACACGTTCCGAGACTAAACTCCTTTTGAAGTTTAAAAGAGACGAACGATGCTGCGGTGGTCAACACCCCCACCTGGACCTGAACATCTGGACTTTCCCCGGTGCCTGAACCAACTGGACGGTGTTCTTCTGAGCTTTTTGGGCTCGGAGCTTCAAAACGAATCGTTTCGGCGCCTCAACCGAACGAGATAAGATAAAAAACAACACTTGACCGACCGGCACCAGGACTTTTAGTGGGCCTTCAGATCCTGAAGTCTCTAACCGAGTCATGTGACCGAGCCGTCGGCAGACATGATGGAGACCCCGCAGCCAGCTGACCACATAGACTCCACATCAGTCAAGAAGATGGACTCCACTTCCTGCATGTGCATGTGCACACGCTCAGAGAGAGACCTCCATCGTCTGCAGCCGTGATAACGAACCTCTTAAGCTCGGCGGCTAATCAAGCTCAAAGAGGGAGAACAAGAAGTCTTTCTCTTCTTTTCCAGTTTTTTCTTATCTTCTCTCTCTGCAGGGGAGGGTGGAGGGAGGCCTGAGAGCTTGTGGGGGTGAGGCCTCCGACTCTCCAGAGCCTTTCCACATACCAGTCATTCACTTGGGCTGCCGAGAGGAAAAACCAGAAGGGTCTGATTAATCATGCAGGGTCACACGGCCTCCATGTTGCTCTGAGCTGCAGACACAAAGAACGAAGGAGAACCCAGAGATGATTCGTCTCAGAACTCAAACCGTCTTTGATGTCGGACAAACAGCGCCGAGCCGAAGTCAACAGAAACAAGCTGCGGCTCGTGAACTCCACCAACAGCTAACGGCTGCTCAGCTGCTCTTTGTGTCGCTCGCAGTGAACAACGAACGTGAGCGCGTGCAGCTCGGTCCAGAGGGTTCTGCAGCAGAACTTTGGACGACGGAGACGAGATGAGCAAAAAACAGACGCCTCTCCACCGAAAACCAGAGGATTTGAATAAAAACGTTGTCTTACTGTTTGGTCGACGAGTGACGACTCTTGAATCGTTGTCAGGGACTTCCTGGTTGAGATGTCAGTGAAAGACATACAGCTGGTCCCCGACTTACGAAGCCCTCGACTTACGAAGTTCCGACTTTACGAAGTTATCAAAATTAATAAAAATATGAATTTTATTATTGTTTTTGTTTAAATGTTCTTGATTTCATGTGTACAGCACTTTGTTGCAGCTGTTGTTGTTTTAAATGGCTTTATAAATAAAGTATTATTATTATTATAATTACTTTTTTTTTTAAAAGCCAAATTAAAAAGTTTGCGCCAGTTTCCACCAGTTTTCGGCAGTCAGTTTTCAGCAGTGACCACGAGTTTAGCCTTAGCCTCGTAGCTCCAGCCTTGACAGCCGGCTTTGTCCGATCAGAGGTTCCTTCACTCGGACATGATCTGGAGCTCAACGGTGGTTTTGTGGAGGAACGGATGGGCGAAGCAAAACGACGCTGTTGACCGCGTAAAGCAGCAGACAGCGAGCCGGACCGGAGTAGCAACAAGCTAACATTCTAACAAGCCTTGCTGTAGGATGCAAGGTTGGATGCTAACGCCCCATCGGGGACACGGAGCCGACGGGCGGCGGCCGGGAGCTCGCCTCCATGTCCGCCTGGCAGCCTAAGATGTTGTCTGGACACCGAGCTAACATGCGAAAACGTGGACAAACAGCTGCAGCAGCCTTGGAGGTGCTAATGCTAATGGGCACTGCTAATGGCGGGGCTAACATGCTAATGCGGCGCAGCTTGTTTTGGATGGACACCGCGGAGAAACAGCTTTCAGTAAGTTATTAACTCTTTTTCTGGCTCCAAATGTATGGAGTTAACATGCTAACAGTCCTTCCTGTATATACGTGGAGACCGAGCATTTTCAGTCACCGGCCCCAAACTCTGGAACAACCTGCCCCTCAACATTAGACAGGCCTCCTCCCTTCACATGTTCAAATCCCTGCTAAAAACTCATCTGTTCTCTCTGGTGTTTCATACTGTGTGAGCTGACCTAGTGTACTGTATATATATATATATACAGGTAGTCCCCGATTTACGAGCGCTCTGATCTGCGAGGTTCCAGACTTACGAGCTGCACATTTTTGGAAAAAACGAAAAAAATACTGAGTTTTCATGTGTTTTTTCACTTCAGTTAGCAAGTTAAGCATATAAACACACGTTTCCGATCATTTTTATGCACTCAAAAGTAGTTTTTAGATGAAAATAGAGTGTTTTTAGGTGCGCTAGCGAAAACCGTTCCAATTTACGAGCGGATTTCCGGATTTACGAGCGAAATGGCGGCCGTTCCAAATTACGAGATTTCCGGTTTACGAGCGCCTCGTTGTAACGGATCTCGCTCGTAAATCGGGGACTACCTGTATTTTTTTTTTACTGTGCTTTTTTACTGTGTTTTTCATTTTAATATTGTTCTTATACATTTTTATTTACTTTTACTGCTATTAATATCATGATTGTTACTAGTGATGTGTGTTACGGTTTCTGTAAAATTTTAAACCTCTTTTATGTTGTGTGTGTGAAGCACCTTGATAACAGTTTATCTGTTTTAACTGTGCTATAGAAATAAAATTGACCTGTAAACAGTTTGGACCGCGTGGAGCAGCACGGAGCTGTGAAGCTCGGACGTGCAACGAGCTAACATGCAAAAAGACGAAGACAGGCTTGACCAGCTCAAAGTAAGAAATTAAATATTTATTTTTTAGCCCTGGACTGTATGTTTTTTTTTTTTAATTATGTAGCTACTGTATGTTAGGATAGGTGAAGTGCTTGGTAACTTGGTAACTGTTCATTACTGTACATGTATGTGTATCAGTGTCGGCTCGTGTGGTATATACAGGTGGTCCCCGACTTACAAATTTTCGACTTACGAAAGGTGCGTAGGAAAGGAACTCGTTCGTAAGTCGGGGACCACCTGTATATATATATACACA